>LPNX011139090.1:750739-842576 GCA_001517045.1 Pseudotsuga menziesii
TAGTGAAAGACAATCTTGGGAAGAACACAACAATGCTCCAAGGGACAAAGGGATGCAGACTCAAGCATAAATCTTGGCAACAATGGACTATAGTTTTGTTACTCTCAAAGTTCTCTCATCATCTATCTCCCTCCCCCTCTTTCAATGTACCAAAGGGTTCCTTATATAGCTTCACATGGGATAATGAAGGGTCGAATCCGAGTGATCTCAAGGCATATGGAAGGCCAAGAGTCGAATGAGTCGGATCCAAGTCAAGGAAAAGTCCAACAGGATTTGGATTTATGCACACATCTCGATGTACGCGGTTATCGGGAATATATCCGCGTATGTACACGGTTATAGGGGTAAAATCCGCGTATATCATTTTTAACATAGTTTTGGGGATGATCAATGATACATCAAAGGATAAAATGTGGTCCATTGGGTCTAAAGAGTCTGCAGCGGGACAGGGGAAGGCCATACAAAGTGTGATTCACCTAGTGGGGTGAAAATCTCTATAACACCTTGTAATGTCCTTAGTCGGACTGATCCATTGGCATGTATCTCTTCGACAACATAGGGTCCCATCCATTCTGTATGTAGCTTTTTGAGTTTTCCTTTTACTCGACTATTGTATAGTGAGGCAAGGTCTCCTACCGACAAATTTTTGTTTTTGATGTTACAATCGTGCATGCCTTTTGTTGTTGTTTCTGGATTTCCTGATGTTGTAACGCGATTAGTCAGTGTTCTTCAGGTTTACTTAGTTGCAGCAGTCGGTCCTTTCTTCCTTGTTCGACATCGACATGTAAAATCTCTGCGATAATAGGTGTTTGTCGTCGAAAGTGTAGTGGACTACTGCTTCTTGTCCATAAAATAGTCGAAATGGTGTTTGGTCAATTGAACATTTGTATGCTGTTTTGTATGCCCATAGTACTACAGGTATCTTTCATCCCAGTCGTCTTTGTCGGTGTTACATATTTTTGTTAGCCCTTTTGTTAATGTTTTGTTAAATGCTTCAATTGCTCCATTCGATTGAGGGTGGTAGGCTGTACTCCGACGGTGGTCGATTTGGAACCGATCTGTTAGTGTTTTAATAGTTTTATTAATAAAGTGTGTTCTTTGGTCACTGATTAGGGTTAGTGGACATCCAAATCGGGTAATGATATTTTCATAGATAAATTTGACGGCTATCTCACTGGAACATGTGTCGACTGGTTCTGCCTCTGCCCATTTGGTTACGTACTCGACTGCAGTTATTATGTACCTTGCACCTGTTCTTTTTGCTGGTATGGGAAATGGTCCTATGAAGTCGATGGCCCAAATTTCAAATGTCAAGCTTGGGTTTATTGATATCAAGGGAATTTCTGTACTAGGCAGGGGTCGACCCAGCCGTTGACATCTGTCACATTGGCTTACAAAATTTTTATAGTCTCTATGAAGAGTCGGCCACCACAACCCTGATTGTTGGATTTTCTTTGCAGTTGTGTCTGCTTGGAAATGTCCTCCTGTAGGTCCGTAATGTGCTTCATACATAATATTATTTCTTTCGTGTTCCTGTACACACCTTCTGAGGATGTCGTCCAAGCCCATTTTATATAAGAATCCATTTATGAGACTATATGGTGCAGCTTTCATGGCTAAAATTTGTTTCTTCTTCGTACTCATACCTTCTGGTGCTTGTCCATCTTTTAAGAACTGATCTATTTCCTCCAATTCTGTTGGGAATGCTTCTATTCGAAATAAATGTGCATCCGGTATGTTGTCTTTGACTCCTATCGGTTCCTCTCCTATGTCGATTCGGGATAAGTGGTCGGGACCGACATTTAACTTACCTAGTCTGACGATGACTTCGAATTCAAATTCTTGGAATAGAAGTAGCCTTTGACAAATTCTCCCATGGTGCAGAGGCTTATTTACGAGATATTTTAGTGCTTGGTGGTCGATATAAAAGATAAATGGATTAGCTAGTAGGTAGTGTCGATATTTTTGTAGTGCGAAGACCATTCCTAATGCTTCTATTTCTGTTGTCGAATAGTTTCTTTCAGCTTTGTTTAGTTTTTTGCTACTGTAAACTATAGGGTAGTCCATTCCATCATCTCCTGGTTGAGTTAGGATTGCTTCTATTGCTAGGCCTGATGTGTCGATGTCTACATGAAATTTAGTCGACCAATTTGGAAACCTTAGGATGGGTGCTTCGACTAGCTTTATTTTTAGTTTTTCAAATGATATGTTGCATTCCTCTGTCCAATCGAACTCGTTATCTTCTCTTAATAGTTCTTCCAGTGGGTAAGTCATGTCTAACTAGTATCTTATGAATTTTTTGTAATATCCTGTATGACCAAGTAATACCTTGACTTGTTTTGGGTTCATTGGTGGTTTTAAGTCGAGGATAATTTTTCTTTTTGCAAAGTCGACCTTAATACCTTCTTTATAGATAATGTGTCCTAACAATATCCCTATGGGGGTCAGAAATATGCACTTCTTGATGTTCAAATATAGTTGGATTTGTCGACATCGTTCCAACATAAGCCTTAGCCATTTGCAGTGATATTTTAACATAGAGTATATTGTCCAATCATCAAAGTATACTGCCATTGTTTTGTAAATATATTCTTGAAATTTTTTGACCACAATTCTGGAAAATACTGTAGGTGCATTTTTTACTCCAAAAGGCATAACCTTGTAAGCAAATGAGCCAAATTCACATACGAATGTTGTCTTTTTCTGATCTTCTTTGGCTATTGGTACTTAGTTATAACCTAAGAATCCATCTGTAAATGAGTAGCATTCATGTCCTGTGACCTCATTTAAGATTTCATCTGCATAGGGAGTTGGAAATGGGTCTGTTAACGTAACTTTATTTAGCTCTCTGAAGTCGACACAAATTCTTAGCTTGGTTGGATCATGTTTCTTTGGTTGAACAACCATTAGACTTGCCCATTCTCATTGGTCAATAGGGTAGATAATACCTGCTGCAAGCATGTTATCAATATCCTTCTTGACTATCTCTTTGTATTTATGAGCTAACTTATATGGTATTTTCTTCACTGGTTGAACATCAGGTTTAATGTCGATTTTCATTTCACCCATTTCATGGACTAAACCTTTGAGGTCTTTATAATCTCTGGAAAATACATCCTGAAACTCTTTTAATAAGTTCACTATTTCTGTTGTTTGCTCTTCACTTGAGTAGTCTCCAATTTTTGCCATTTTTGGTCGGTCATCACTTGAGATGTCGAATTCTCTAGTTTTGACTTTAGCATCTAGCCATTTCGTTACTTTGGCTTCATTGATTGGTCATCTCCCTTCCTTAAACTGTGAAAATGTGGCAGGGAAATCTGCTGCAGTCATTTGGTCGGTATCCTCCTTGTCGGTTGTCCCCATTTTGAGTACTGTGCGAATTGGTTTTGTTGTTTCGTCATGGATTGACTTCCATCTAAAGCTTTTCCCTTCTGTATTTTCATTTTCCATCTGTAGTCTTGTTGACTGTAGTATTGTCCCGGTTTATATATTGTTACAGTTTATTGTCGGTCGGTTGTCTTTTAGGGTTTTGTTTTCTGTTGGTTGTATAAATGCTTTGATCTGTTTTGCTGTTTCAACCAAATTCTCATTTTGTGGTACAAAGTTGAAATATTTGATAAAATTCTCTTTGAGTTCATGCCATAGGAATGTTTCACCTCGAGTTTCTTCCATTTTATACCATTTGTTTGGTAAGTCAGAGAGTGTTGATGGAAACAGGTGTGGCCATGTACGTTCATCTTTATACCCCATTCTTTTCCATTCTTTTTCACATGTATTTATGTGGTCTTCTGGATCCTGTCCTTGGATGAACATAGGTATTTGGGCTTGATTGGTTAACTTTTTCCCTCCAGATTTTTCTATGAAGAAAGTTGAAGCTGTTGTCCATGTCTGCAATATTGATTGATGGGTATCCCACCATCTAACAGCTTGTCCTGTAAAAGTTTCCACTAAGCTTTGTAGTCAGCCATGTTCACCAATTTTTATGGATACTTGTTCTATATGCATGACTGGTGATTCTCTTTCTTTGTACCTTGGTATTTGTGTACTATTTATATTTACTAGTTTTAAGGTACGATATTCCCTAGTTTTCTTTTCAAATATTTTTGGTATGATGGACACCAAGAAGCACTGTCAGATTGGTTTTTACTGCACTTTTTGAACAGTCTAGCAGCATCTTGCTTGTGTTTCGTAATTCTCAACTTCCCAATCATATAATTCTGCGTCTGAATTATATCCTACTGAGTCTTGGTTTCCTAAGAGAAGTTCACCATAGACATTAGCTTCTGTGTAATATTCATTATTCTGTATCTTATATAGTTGTCGGATGTCAACTTCTTCATCTATAGGTTCTGTCCAAGGTTCTCCTTGGGATGGATGAATGGGTAATATGACTTTTTGGCCATTTCCTTTTAGTTTTATTCTTTCTTTGTCTAAGGATATCGATGCTTTCATCTTTCTTCCCCAAGGTTGACCTACTAATGCTGGGAAGGAGCTGGATCCTTCCTTGGGGTCAATAATTTCAAAGTCGACTTTGGTCGATATTCCTTTTATTGTTGTGTCAACATTTCTCCATACTTCGATAGGTTCAATTAGGCCTTGGTCAGCTAATTTCAGGTATATTCCTGATTCGTATAGTCAAGGTCTACCCAATTGTTCCCAAGTGTCTCGAGTCATAATATTTACTTGTGACCCGAAATCGAGTACAACTTGTCGGACATGGTATCATTCAATTTCTAGGTCGACCAGTGGGTCGGCATCACTTTTATCTTTTTGGTTTAGGCTACAGATATTCTTTGTTTGTTTTTTGGTGTTATTGTTGTGTTTTATTTTATACAATAAGTCGATGAATTGAGATACTAATTTCTATTTTTGTACTAAGTGTATTAAGTCTTCTACTATGTTCTGTCGGTTATCGTCCTCTTCTTCCTGTCGAGCAAATTCTCTAAATACATTTGTTGCATCTTTATACAGTTGTTTTTGTTTAATCGGATCAGGGTATTCATTCTTTTATTTTATTTTGCTTATTCGTGGGTTATCATTCCCAATTTTTGTCCCTTGTCGGGTTACTATATGTAGATTCTTTGTATTGATTATATCATGTTTTTGCACACATGACAAGACATTAACATTTTTCTTCTTATTTATTTTATCAAGCATAGTAGGGCAGTCCTCTAATGAGTGATCCTCTACTCCACAACTATGGATAGTCTGCATAACGGTGTCCTTCTTTGTAACATGTGAAACATTGGATGGGCCGACGTGGTCGGTTGTCGCGATTCCCTGAGAATCAACCTCGACCTCCATATCCTCCACGTCGGTTGTCAAACTGACGCTCGTATTGACGACCTTCGTATCTTTGATTATTCTAATCATTTTGCGCATTGGTTCGTTGCTCATTTTCTGTGTGACTACGTTAGTCTGGTAGACTGCTTGATAGTTTTGTCGATTTTTTAGGTTTAGATGGCAGTCAACTGTGGCATGATTCTTCATTTCACAGATAGCACACCAAGATGCCTTACCATTTTTCATGTTAAACGGGTAATATTTCATCGTGTGATCTCTGTGGTCTTGGAAAATGTCACAAAAACACTTTGTTTGCAAAAATCGAATGTCATGTCGGCTGATATCTTGTCGACAGTTGTCTTTTGAATGTCCGTCCGTTGAGCATTTCATGCACCAGATATCCTGAATCTTAAGGTTTATCTCTTTTAATGATTTCTGCATGATCTCGAGTTGTTCCTCCAGTCTATGAACCATTGGGTATGCTGGAATATCTTCATCCATATCTACTTGTAGAGCTTTAGTAAGCGCATCTTCATAAGTTTTGAACGTCTCCAGACTTATGTGCCGACGAATTTTCTGTGACAGACCTGCAGGAAACCACTGGATTAAAAGTTGCTCATCAATTACATAATCCAATTTGTTGAGAAGGTCTTTCCAGTGTTTGTCATAGTCACAGACAGTTTCTCCTGAATTTTGTGATGTTGTCTTCAATTTCTTAGTTTCCAGATGTTTTGCATCTGGAGTTTTAAAGAACAACAAAAATTGTGCTTTGACTTCTGCTTTAGTTGCTCTGAGGGTTCTTTAAGAAAATGTCATATACCATGTTAATGCTCTTTTCCTTAAGGCACCAACGAATTGCGCCATCTATCTATCTTCATCTGTGACTTGGTTTTCCTCCCATGTTGACTTGCAAACGAACCAATGTCGTCTAGGGTCCTCGTCACCCTCATATAGAGGGATATGCGCTAATCCGTGACCCATTTCTGATTCACTGTCGCTGTCTTCTTCAAGAGGTGGCGGTGGTGGGGGTAGTGGGATGTTTTGTTTATCTTTTTGTGCAGAGTTTTTCTTGACAGAACTCTCGTTTCCATCGGTTGTTTTATTTGTCGTTTCTTCTCTGACAAGTAGTCGGTCAGGGTTGACTTCTCCTGTCGATGTCCAACTGCAATTGTTTGTCTGCAGGTTCGATTTTTTTGTATTCTCCAAAGCTGTATTTGGAAGGGGGGTGCTCCTTCATGTGTGGGGTAAAGTAAGTGGATACTTCAGTTGGAGGGGTACGCTTGAAGTGTGACCCAATTTCCTTCTTCTAGTCGACGGATAAGTAGGTGATTATCATCGTTTATCTCATCGTCTAATCGGCTCCATATGCCAAACTCACAAGCTCTTAGTCTGAGGTCCTCTTTGACAATGGCTTGTATCCTGGTACTCGGATTCATTGGAGATAGAGGTCTTACCTCTTGGGGAACTTCTATTTGGAGAACTTCTCGCTGTTCTATCCACAAATATTCTTCCATAGGTGAAACTTCTTCTTCCACACCTTCTTCTTGTCGGTCATGATCCGACTCTGGCGGATTTCTCTCTTGGTCGGCCACCCTAGTATTCATTCCTCTTTGTAGTGCTAAAGCTCTTTCTCTTCTTTCTTCCCTTTTTTACAACCTCTTCTCCCTCTCTATTTTCTGTAAATCCACCGTACCTTTGTGTGACACTGTCCATTCGATTTCCTTTTTAGGCCGGCTTTTCATCGATGGTGAATGGTATCTCTTTAGTCGACTAGAATCCTCTCCACTTTACCCCAACATACGACCAACTACCCCCCTATATCCTACCCGACGCTTTAGAAAGCCCAAATAGTTCTGTTTACTTGCTTAAGAAGTATTCCCACTCCCTTTCGGCAATGAATTTTGTCCCACTTCTTTTGTTTCTCTGCCCAGTTAGTATTTTGTGGTGGTTCGCGTAGTAATGGACGAGGTTCGACAATATGACCCACTCCTTTTTCTATCAAGAAATTGAACAACAAGGTTGGTAGGGAACATAGGAATTGTTTGGTAAGGTCTGTATAGAATTTATTCTGAATGGTTTCCACCAAAGTTCTTTCTTCTATAGCTTGTTCCTCACAGAATTCGTTGATGATCTTTTCAAACCACTTCGACAGGTTTGTCCTTCCCCCTCGAATCAATTTTTCTAGCAGCTGTTGGTCTTTAGTTGCTTCCATCTTTTTCATCCAGAAGTTTCTTCAAAAGCTGGGGTACCGATTCTACAAACTTCTCATGAGTCTCGGTAAAGAACCTTTCTTTTGCTTGAGCAGTCGTTAATCTGTTTCTTCGTGTGTAATTCTGCAAGTAGTTTTCTATTTTATGCTCCCACCAGTCCTTAATCTCCTATTCTGATATCATCTGCTTGTATACATCTCAGACATGTACTACTGGCAATGGAACCAATGTTGTAATCTCATAGATCACATAGGGTTACCAATGATACACATTAAAAGCATACATACATAACAAAGACAAGAGATAAGAACAAGTAGGTAGAATAACATATTATATTATAGTGAAAGGGTCCATACAATACAGAGAACTGAACCGAGTTCTCATTTGTCTCAACAACCTAATATATATGAATTACAAACAATTACAAATAACTACCTATCGGTTCGATCAACCGACACAGCCTTATATGACCGACCTAATCTCTAATTAGTCGGCTAATCGACTTAGTTGGCTATCATTCTAGTTGGCTTACCGAATTGCTCCTCCAACAATGGGTTTATGTTAAGAATGCATTGATGAAAAGAGTTTAAACCTAAATATCACAAGACCCCAAACAAAAATATTCCCATACAAGTGTGGAATATTACAATGACAAACTGTTTGATGAAAGTTATTATATACTAAAAATCCCAACATAACAATCGTAAACACAAACACAAACCAATAGACCAATGAGGGGACCTTATCATGGTATCAGAGATGTGCATCTTGTCAGCCTCATGGGAAAATAGTGAAAAGTGTGTTAAAAATTAAATCTCGCAACATGCGACATTCAGACTGATCTTGAAGAAAGGCGCCATCAACATACAATATCCAGCTCACTGAAGACATCCTAATCAAATCCAAAATCCAATCCAAGCCTTAGAATGCCAAAAACAATCTAAAGGGATATTAACACGATTATAAGCATTGTAATCTCATGCTATATGGTGTGATTTATTTGTATAGTTACCCACACTACCCCATGTGTGTTTTCCTTCGAGATCCGTGCAACTAGTAAACGATGGAAGCACAAAATTTTACGATGCATTAAAAGCTCAAAATGGCTCTCTTGACTCCAAAATTTGAATTGGGACCTCTCACATGCTTGGGAGCATTAAATATACCCTTTAGTGTTCTTAGGAGCCATTTAAAAGGATAAGGGAGTTCACATTTGGATATTGTTGTTTCTTAGCCACCCTTTGGCCTATAAAAGGAAGCCATGGGCATTCATTCTAGAGGAAGAAATTAGAGCAAAGTTATTCTTGTTGGAATCACATTGAGAGATCCTCTTTCAATCTCATTCCTCCCCAATATTACCATACACAAAGATCCCTTGCCTCTTCTCCTAAGAGGCAAGTGTTTCTCCATTGTTGCATCCTTCCTCAAGGAACAATATTTTAGCTTAGTTTCTAGCTTAGGTTAGTTTTGTTGAAGTTGAATTAGCTTACGAGTGGTTGGTCTACCTAATACGCAACTACTATTGTTCCCTTGTATGGAAGTTACAAGGATAATAAGCAATATTTCTCACCCTTGTGTCATTTTCCCCTTAACAGTGTTTAAGGTGACTCCACTCTATTTTTGTTCATTATATGTTGAATTGGTTGTATTTTTCTAGGCAGCCAATTTATGGTTTTGTGTAGGTGCAGGAGATTGAAGTCTAGGCTATCATCAACTATAATTATAAAGCTCTTTTCTCAAAATCAAATTTTTATAAGTAGCACGAATATCATCGTCTCGAGCATGCTACCTCACGCGACTGTTAAAGAAACAAATGTGATACTCACTTGATTAAATTGCTTTGTAATCTGCATGGTAGGACTATGCATCCTTCTTTCACCATACTCGCGCTTAGCATAACTTTCATTAATTGTACTCACATGTAGCGCGACTATAAGCGAAAAACCTGCATAATTGTCTATTTCTTTGCTTTTTATCTCCTTTTTTCAAAACCATCTACAATTTCAATGGTTTCCTAATGAACCAAAAAATATAACTCACATGCAATATTTTTTTTTAGTAATTAGATAACTCAACCCAAGATAGGTAGTTAAAAAAGTGACTTCTTCAAATCTCTAGACTAAAATACTCTGAGGATTTCAATGGGATTCTTAGCACTCACTAGTGGTTGAATGATTATTCTTTCCATTGCATTGAAATTGTTAGTCTAGGCAATTAGATTTGAGTATGCTTATAAATATTTTTCTTATTGCTTATTTCTTTGTTTTATGCAGGATGGTTTAATACACTTTCTTCATACAACCAAAGGACCTAAAGTATTCTCTTTACCTTGCACTTCTAGTGATCTTGGAAAATGAGAAACATGTGATAGATTTTGAAATACCTCCTTTTCACACATTTATCATTTGAGCATATTGAAAAATAGTTAGTTTACTTAGAGTTGAATTAAATTGGATGCCCACGTATCTTTACTTTATGGTATTTTAGATCAGTGGAAATTTTCAATTTCATTTGCTTTCCAAACACATGTGTGATTTCCACTTACGCACATACTGGGAGACCTAAATACCATTTTATATCTAGTATGCTCTCCATCTCACACTCATAGTTATCTGGATGGATCATAACGATATGAAAGTTTAAAATACCTCTCTCACACTTAATCAAATTTTGACCTTCTAAAATGAACAGTACACTTGTAAACCTCTAACCAACTAAAATCCTCCACACAAGGTCACAAAATAGTATTTTAGTTAGGTAGGATTAATTGGGATAGGAATCCAAAAAATTCCCACCATTCTAGCTTCATTAATTTGATACATAACATTGTTGACTTACAGTGTACTTTAAATCTTTCTAGCAGCAAGTGTCAAACAACAACACGAATAAGAAGGTGTGGTGCCCAAGACTATGAAATATGAGGTATAGTTGTATTTTCTCGCCATAAAGAGTCACTCATATTTTTGTGGAGATGACGCTTTACCATCTAGGCTGAACCACTCATCCACACTTGATGTGGGTATCTTAGTGGCCAAAATCTAGGACATTTCCATGGAGAAATTGTGAGTGTGATTGAATCCCGAGTTGGATCTTGTTTGTTGATTGGAATATGTTGCTAGCCCTTTTGGAACATAGCCCCAACTTTCGACTTGATATCTGAGTCTATCATACATTCACTAGCCAAACGTCGGAGGATATCACTAAAGGTAGGTGACTATTGGAAGGCCCAATGAATTTGAGAGAAGAAAGGACATTACATTTTGTAGGGAATTTACATTTTTCTTCTTTTTATTACAATATCACTTAACTCATAATAAAAAAGAACCAACTTGTGGACCATTCACACAAATAATCAAGCACCTGTCACTCACTTTGCACCATATTGCATCTGTTGTGGTTGGCATATTTTTTTCATTTATTCAATTGTGTTTATCACCCTTTGTGATCAATCTCACTTGATCATGCAAGCCATCACAAAAGAGGAACAAAGAAATATGAGGCAATCTCTCAGACTGTAAGGAATTTCTCCTCTCTATAGAGGTGTTTTCCCATTTACTCCCCATGGTTCACGACATAGATACTCTAACTAGGGACATTCCCATGCAATGTTGTTAGGATTGGATAGGTGAGGACATTCCTTGCTTAAATATTCCTTTTCTCCCTTCAGAGATCATACATTTTCCCTTGATTCTTCCTCTCATCAAAGAAGAAACACCCCATCCCTACACCGTGGTGCCTCCTACTATACCAAATCCTTCATTTGGTTTATTATCTTATGGATCATATAGCTCTACATACCCGAATGATAGCCAAGCACCTCCAGTTCTTCCACTACAAATGATGCTTCTTTCTCCTACCTCCACATCATTTGGAACACCTAACACATATATTCCTGTGACTAGATACAATCCATATTTCCCATTTCCTAGTCTTCATGGTCCTTCCCCCATGCCTCAGATGGGGGTGAATTTAGTACAGCCTTATCCTATGCAACAAACTCAGATATTTGAGTAGTTGAACACAACTAATCCCTTGAATCTTAATAATTAGGGGAAGAAGAAAGGAAAGAATAGAAAAAACTAGCAACAATACAAGGGAAACCCCCCTCCCTAGAAAGAGAACATGGGTAACCAAACCGATGGGGCGAACAACTCCCCAAAGCAAGGAAATAATTCCAACCTTGGGACTAATTATCTGTGCTCCATGTATGGAGAGTATGGGCACTGCACACACCATTGTGAGTCAATTCTTGACTGCAAACAAATGCTTGAAGCAAATAAGTTGACCACAACCAACCCTCCTCAAGTAATAAATGCACTACAACTCCGAATAACTATGTTGCAACAACCCTTTTCCAATCAAGGTGTAGTTACTAAACAACCAGATCAACGTCCCCGAGGGAATGCCAACACCTTTTAGAATATTTACATGAACACATCCAAAGTCAAACTTCAAACGTGTGCTAAAGGATATTCCATGCCTGAATAATTACAAGGAGATGATTTTCCTACCACCTATGGTAGACCTTTGTAGACACCCCGTCCAAATAGGGACCAAATACCATGAGTTCCCAAAGCACCGCTTAAACGGAATACCCAAAATACTCTCTTGAAAGATACCCATAACTATAGTAATGTGGATGATCTGGCTTAGCTACCAGTTGTCATGTCAACAGTGGAAGTTCTCCAATATTTCCATTCCCAAAAGAAGGCATCACTCGGTGCATTAGGTGTCATCAACACTTCTGATTCATGTCTCATGACCTTCGACCATTATAAAGGTGAAATGCGACTACCCTCATTAGTCGCTTTCTAGATTCCCATCATAATCAAGAACTTCATCATCCATCGATTCATAGTCTAAGAAGGAGAGTCAACTTATGTGATGTCCAATTTGTTATTGGAAATTCCCAGCCAGTGTTGACAAAGGCTGTTTCCCTAGATTGAAATAATCAAACTAGAACAAACCAAACTACATAATAGAGAAACTTTCCCTAGGATCAAATAAACTACTTGAATTGACTGCTCTCTTCACCTTCCATAGGCTGTAAAGGTCTGATCCTTGATGTGATTGACCTATGTGGATATCCTACAATAGACACAACAAAACACAAACAAAGTAAGGGTGACAAGATGGTTTATAATCCTATTTAAAAGACCGAGGAGTTAAACAATAAACAAATAATGATAATCAGACATACAAAGTTTATGGGAAAGAAACTATATTTGCATTAAAATAATAAAGAAGGAGAGTATACAACAAATTCCCTGGTGTTGAGAACTCTTCTCAAAGGATCCTTGCCTCAAAGCATTCAACTTGCCTACTAACCACTCAATAGTCTGATAGAATTTGGCCAGAATTTAGATGCAATAACACATTCTTCCTCCTTTTTCCCACGAGGGGTGAGATAGTATATAAAGGATTGAGAGGGTAGGATAAGTTGAGGATTAAATGGGAGAGGTGGAGGGATGATCCTAGGATTGGGGATCTCGAGCTCCATCTTTCCTGAATCATAGGGACGAGGCTCAACGAAGCCTCTCGAAACTTCCTTTTTTTTCCTTCATAAGTTGAGCATTGCACCTTGTCCAAGGAGAACAAACGGTGGTAAGGGACCACCGCTACTTGTAAGTGAGCAGCATGTAGTGGCACCACTCTTTGAAAATGGAGAAAATGCGTTGCTAAAATGGGTACCGTGGGTTGCACACCGATAAAGTGCGATGGTGGATTAAACTGGTGAATTACTCATCTCCACTCATTTTCAACTTCAATATTTGAGGAATTTGAGGCAAATAATGAGATACTTATCTTGCAACGTGATGTTGATGAGAATTAGGTGTAACAAAATGCCTCCAAAAGCATAAGGCTAGAGGGAAAGGATAGGAAAAGGGTTTCTAAGAGCAAGTTATCACCTCAAGGAAATAGTCCAAAGATCATAACTCATCAATGACCAAGGTCATCTTGTAGTACATTTACACTTTGATACATATCCATATGTCTCACAACATGGACGCTAACCAATACAATGCAGATCCATGCGAGATATAAATAATCATGGCTACTAAGATACAATGTAGATCCATGAGGAAGACTCAAATTTGGACATAGCTACCAGATATACAATGTAGATCTATGCCATACAGATGCAAATATGAGCACAACCACAAACATACAAATGTGGATCCATGCTATGACTCATGCAAATACTCCATCGCAACCTGGGGAAAGCAATGAATGCTTAACAGATACCCATGGTCTTTATGTCATCTTCAACAAAGTACGATTCTATCCATGCGAATAAATTTCTTGAAGTCGAACATGGTAGAAACCACTTGATTACCGGTCAATGATGAAAACTGTTAACAAGTGTGTGGGAGATCACCGTTAATTTTTTCATTCCCAAGGTACCCCAGTACATTCCTCCGAATGTGAATAGAGGAACTGATGTCAAACAATCAGATGCATATTTCGATCAAACGTCAATGATGTAAACCTATTGTCAAAAGCGAGAACATCTGTCATTGATGTATACAGATCTCAAGGTACTAACTTGTTTCTAAGACTAATTCCTGGAAGATGTGTTGAAGTCGAAAGGAATAGTCTCATCGAAGGAGGGCCATGATGAATCCCTCATCAACAACAAGAAACTCGGAACAAAGTTATGGAGTTTTAGTATGAAGTAACCACATGACTGACTCAAAGGTAACTGACACAACATAAAAGGTAGTTTTGGCTGCAGAGGGTAACTCTCAACACAAATTTCCTTTGAACATTGGGTGACACGACCGAAGACTTGGCAGTATTGACTTGATGAGGAGGATATCAAGAGATAATGCGATGTTGGACGATGCATTCCTAGAAAAGACTCAAAGGAGTAACATGACTCATGAAAGAGGAACTACTCAGAGACAAGCTGAATACCCAACTGTTTGAATGAAATGCAGACATGTGCCATGTTCAAAGGTGACTAGAAAAACTACCATTATTATAAATGAAACATAGTTCCCTTCCCTTAATTTCCCCATCATGATTGATGAGTGCCTCTTTACGTTTTAACAAGTTAAAAGAGGGTAACAAATACTCATTGCAACTTATCATCAAATAAGTCCATTCTCATATGTTTTCTAAACCTGTGAAAGGAGGGGTTAGTTCCCAAAAAAGGGTCTTTCAGTGTTTGATTTAATGAGTCCAATGAAAGGAATTTGCTGGAATATTGGACAATACTGAGAGGGGGGGGGGGGGGGGNAACCACCAACACTTCCTATTACTGCAAAAATTGTATTTTACAAACAATTTTTTCCTACTTCTACAGACAAGGATGGTATTACACCCTATTTACCAGCGACTATTGGAAGGAGGCTACGACCCCCTAGTTTTATCACCTGCTACTGAAAGGATGCTATTACACCGAAACTCATCACCATCATGTTATGAGGTAGGTATTCCTTTGTCTGCTCCAATCCCTCAAAGTTGACCCTAGATAAATGACAGGGAAAAATACCGCTTTACAGTTTTTCCTTGTTTTGAGCTGGTAACGCTTTTTCCCCATTGACAAAAAGCATTACGTAAGTTAGCAACGCTCCTGATACATGATCAAAGAGAATTTCCACCACCTCTAGCCTTACTACAAGAAGCATTACCCCCTTAACACTGCCTATTTGCTTCATTGGAGGAGCGGTGCTCAAGTTTTCAAGGAAAAAACAAAAATTTCGAGAGGCTTCTTGAAGCTTACCTCCGTGGAGCCTCATCCCTATGGTTTAGGACCATCCAGAGCTCGAGATCCTCCCTTTTAGGATCTTATCTACACCTCACCCATGAGATCCTTAACCATTCCTATCCTCCCATGCCATTAAATACCGGCTCATCCCCCATGGGTGAAAGGAGGAAGAATTGCGTTGCATACCCAAACTTTGTCCAAATCATTCTTGAGTCTTTGGAGGCAAGGATCCATTGGATGGGAATCTCAACACCAAGGCATGAAGGTTGTAGTATTTCCAATTATTGTTAATAAAGAATATTTCTCTTTCCCATATATGCTGTATCATGTGTATGTATTGCTTGACTCCTTGGTCACAAGCACAGATCTAGTTTTTATATCTTGTATGCTATCACTTTCTATTGTTATCTTCTATCTTTGCAGGTAAACAGAGGGAAAATATTCAAGGATAGTGAAGACATCCTTTAATGGAAGAAGCATGGAATTCCATTCAAGTGTTCAATCAAATATAGGGAGAGTCTGACATTCTGTGCTACTCATTTTTTCTAGATCTGAACCATTCAGACTAGAAGAACAATTCTTGTCCGTAAGAGGTGAAATATTCCTAGAAACATACGCTGCTACACCGTATTTACCACACGCTACTGGAAGGAGTCTATGACCCCCTGGTTTGATCAACTACTACTAAAAGGATGTTGCTACACCCTATTTACCAGCTGCTACTAGAAGGAGGCTACACCCCCCTATTTTTATCAGCTACTACTGAAAGGATTCTATGACACCCTGTTTACTAGCTGATATTGGAAGGAGGCTATGACCCCCTATAGGCATGTTTCCTTCCCTAGCACCACCCTTCCACCCTAGTATGTTTTTATCAAACTTCCAGAACTTATTATGTCTCCCTTGGTCTCTTTTTTACTTTCTTCTATATCAGTATGGACTGTAGATACACACTTCTTCAATATTGAACTTCTATTTATATAATTCTTCCAGCATCATAACCTTTCACCAGTCACACCCTTTCAATTTGTAAAACACACCCTTTTCAAAAGGTTATATCTTTGTTTATTATTTTAACAAATAATAAACTCTGTAACGCTTCTCTTTATTCACAAGTGTGCCCTTGTTTAACTAATACAATCATATCTATAAACATTCATGATTCATAAACATTTTTTAAATTCCTATAGCTTATCGAAATCATATTCTGTTTATTATATCTAGGTTTATAACTTTGTTTTAAATCTATCAGTCATGACCTTTTGACCTTTCCGCAACAATCTCCTCACAACATAAATCCTTCTGAAATTGTCTTTTTCCGCAATGATAATTTTGCACTAGAATTTCTTCAGAATTTTCCTTCTTGCACAATGATACTTCTGCAATAAAAATCCTTCCGCGATGTACTTTCTACACTGTTTATTTCTCGCAGACTCTTCCCTGACCGTTGATTTCAGATATGATGTGGATTGCAGATTGCGGATGTGTGTTCTGATTTTTTCTCAAAAGGTCCTTCCACAATTTCCTTTCCACAACTACCTGGCCATTGATATTTAGATCATATGCAAATTGCTGATTGCTAGTTTTACAAATTTCTTGAAAGTGCTTCCACAATTTGATTTTCGCAAGTTTTCTTTCGCTCCGTCGATCTCATGCGGACTCTCTCCTAATCGTTGATCTTAGATCAGATGTAGATTGCGGATTGCAGGTTTTCCAAATTCCTTAAAAGTGCTTCCGCAAGATTTATTTCGCGTCATTGACGTCATTCAGAATATTTCCTAATCGTTGATCTTAGATCAGATGCAGATTGCAGATTACGGGTTTTCCAAATTTCATGAAAACGCTTCCACAATATTTCTTTCGCACCCTCGATCTATTACAGAGTCTTTCCTAACCGTCGATCTTGTGGATTGCGGGTTCATAAAATCTCAAACGTTACTTCTGCAATTCCCTTTCTACAATTTTTCTTTCGCACTGTCAATCTCTTCAAGGATGCTTTTATGACCATTGATCTTTAGATTGTGGATTGCGGAATGTAGAGTCACACTTTCATAGTTTGGACCTGCACAATTTTCTTCCACAAATTTGTTTCCGCATTACTTCTGAATCGTCGATTTCCTTGGGGGTTTAGTCCTGACCGTTTATCTACAATAAAATGTGGATTGTGGGTTGCGACTTGCGGAACAACCTTTTTTTCGAAATGATCTTAACACAATATCCTCCCACAAATATATTTCTGCAACTTTTTTGGGTCGTTGATTTATTTACGGATTCAATCCTAACCGTTGATCTACGATCAAATGCAGATTGTGCTATAACATTGCGGATCGCTCTGCAACAATATATCTTCTGCGTAATTTATTCTAACCGTTGGATCTGTTCATCAATGTGTGATATCTTCTAATTTTTTAATCGATGGTCATTGTCGCCTCTTCCAAAAGGTAGGGGGCCTAACAGTTCGTGCCGGGATCCAAGCTGGTGATTTTTCATGGAGTCCAAGCGCCTAGATCCACCACAATACCTTTTCTCTATGCGCCAAATAACCATAGTGAGGCCAGTGCATATAAACACATACAAACTCAAACACGTTTCCAATGTGGGATAAAGCCCAACTGTCAAATCAATCTATACCATTGATCACCTGATCGGACGGTTGCTGAGTATTCGTAATGAATTCTACTGTAGATCCTCATCTCCTCTTCCTCTTGCATCAATTGACCACTACTTATCGAAGTACCATCTTTTGTAGATCCTCATCTCCTCTTCCTCTTGCATCGGTCAACCGCTACTCATCGAATTACCATCCGACTTTGTAATTCCTTTGTCTTACACTGAGTTTTCCCTGTCATCATGTTTTACTGATTATTCCTTTGTCATTACTGAACTCCTTTGACATCAATTCATAATCCACGTAATGTATCCTTTGTATTTTACTGAGTTCATCACAATACCATGTCTATTGGTTATTCCTTTGTCATTCCTAAAGTCCTTTGACATCAATGAAAACTATATTCTCAACAAAAACTTGGCATCGTTCATGTTTAGAGAGTCTGAACGGGACCGAAGAAGACTCCGAAAGGTCCTTTTTTGTAAAATTTAGTCTTTGAGGCCCAACAAAGTATAAAATAATACCCCAGAGAAATCTTTTAGCTAATGACTAGAGTATACCTTTTTTGTAAATAATCAATCTGAACCAAAAAAGGGGTAAACTACCGTCGGAAAGATGACCCTTAAGGTACTTTTACGAGCTTGAAGGTGACCAGTTCACTCAAAAATATTTTCATATTTCGAGAGGCGAAAGGATCTTAAAGAGCACTCCATTAAGGTTTCTTTTTCGTAAAAAACTTTTAACGAGTCCGAAAAAGAAATAAAAGTAGACTCGAAAACTTAGTTCTAGGGTTTAACGAGCACAACTAAGTTTTAAAAATGCGCTTAGAAACTTTTTCATGTTTGAATCCAGAGCACGAAAAAGAGATAAGGTAATCTCACACTGTTTTTCATGTTTTAACCAGAGCACGAAAAATGAAAAGTAAGCTTGACACCATCTTACTGTTTTTAACAAGCTCAAAGATCAATTGGAAGAATGCTCAAGGCATCTGGTTCATTTTTTAACGAGCTTGTAACAGAGAATGAACTGTGATCAGTATGTTGTTTCATGGTTTAGCGAGATTGAAACTAAAAGAAAGTATGCTCAACATGATTCTTTTCGGTATTATTTTTCCAACATGATGTCCAGAGGTCGGTACTTTCCCCCAGTAAAAACTATCCAGTGTCTGAACTTCAACCAAAAGAGGTTGAATACATGCCCCCCAAGATTTGTTTCATCTACCTACTCTTTTTCTTCACTAAACTTAAAACTCTGGGCTACTACTAAGAAAAGGTTCACCAGAGACCAAGGAAGAAAAAGGATCTAATGACAGATGAAATGAAGGTTCAACTCCTAAAAAAGGATGGAAGACTCGCCTTTAATGGATGACCTATTTCATTTTTACACAAGCTTGAAACATAAAATAATTATGCTTGAAGGATGGTTTCATTTTTAGGAAAGCTTGAAACCAACAGAAACTTTTCTTGAGAAAGCCTATTTCATTTTTTAACGAGCTTGACATAGAATAGGAACTATGCTCGTAAATGGTTTCTTTTTTACACAAGCTTAAAACCAAAAAGAAACTATGCTTGAGGTTGGTTTTACATTTTAATGAGCTTGAAACCATAAGTACACTATGCTCAGGTCCAGTTTTATTTTTTAACGAGCTTAAAACTAGAAATAAACTATGCTTAGAGTCACCTGTTTCATTTTTTAACGAGCTTGACATAGAATGGGAACTATGCTCGTGAACCTGTTTCATTTTTTAACGAGCTTGACACAGAATTAGAACTATGATCTCAAACCTGTTTCATTTTTTAACGAGCTTGGAACATAATTAGAACTATGCTCTCTTTAGTTCTTAGCCAACATGATGTCTCGAGGTTGGTAGGTTCCCCCCATTAAATAAAAATTTAGCGGCTTAACTCCAGTACGATGTCCATATTCTGGAGACATGCCCCAAAGCTTCTCCATGATGGGAAGAAGATATCGATTGAAAAATGACTGAACTATGGTACAATGTACATATTAGAGATACATGACCGATGAAGGGGAAGGAACCACAAGAACATGCAGTATATTCAGGAAATTCTGATGTCTAGGAGTGATACGATGATCGGGTTTAACAAAGGAAAGGTGATCAATGGTCACAATATTCCCATCATGGGGAAAATGCATCACTTGAAAGAGTGTGGACACTACAACTTTCATGGAGTAAACATAATCTTGTCCAAGGAGAAGATTAAAATCTAAAGGGCCTTGGACTACCATAACATCGATACAAATAGTTTTCCCTCCTAAGGTAAACTATTGAATTAACTGCTCTCTTCACCTTCCATAAGATGTAAAGGTATGATTCTTGATGTGGTTGACCTATGTGGAGATCCTGCAATAGACACAACAAAACACAAACCAAGTAAGGGCAGCAAGATGGTTTATAATCCCATGTAAAAGACCTAAGAGTTTAACAATAGACAAAGAATGATAATCAAACATACAAAGTTTATGGGAAATAAACTATATTTGCATTAAAATATAAAGAAGGAGAGTAACAACCAATGCCTTGGTGTTGAGAACTCTTCTTAAAGGAGCCTTGCCTCAAAGCTTTCAACTTGCCTACTAACCACTCAACAGTATGACAGAATTTGGCCATAATTTAGATGCTATAACACATTTTCCTCCTTTTTCCCATGAGGGGTGAGATAGTATATAAATGATTGAGAGGGTAGGATAAGTTTAAGATTATATGGGAGAGGTGGAGGAATTATCCTAGGATGGGGGATCTTGAGCTCTAGTTGTCCTGAATCATAGGGATGAGGCTCCACGAAGGCTAGCTTCGAGAAGCCTCTCAAACCTTCCTTTTTCCCTTCATAAGTCGAACACCACACCTTGTCCAAGGAGAACATGTGGTGCTAAGGGAGTGTAACACCCTAGTTTTGACCCTGTTTGCATTTAAATAAATGATTTAAATAATCATGGTGTGGAGCTCAAGGAAAAATCCCCACCATTGATTAGTAATTATGTTTCAGCGATTAAGGTTGGGACGATGGTATTTTGTGCTAGCTAAACTTTAAAAGTTGGACATCATGTTGAATTTGCAATTTTAATTAAAACCTACAGCCAGCTATGTCAACTCAACAAATTGAGATGGGGGCATGATTTTTCCTAAGGATATGGCAGGGAATTGGAAGAGTGGGTAGAAATTCGAAATGGGAAGAGCACCACTTCAGGAAAACATTTTTTTAAATTTTCTTGGGGAAGAAAACACCAAAAACTTCTTCCTTTCCCTCATGCAAGGGCTTTGCACCTTCCACTCACATTTTGAAATGTGTGTAACCTTTTTGGATGGGTAATCTTCATTCACGCAACAAGCAAAACCACTATGAGTCTAAACCCTTCATGATTTTCTCCTGTTCGACGATCTGGATCCTTCACGTTTTTGGTTTTCTTGTGTGGATTTGCTTCTTTTCACATTTTCTCCAGTATGCTAGTCATTTTCCTAAATAGGAATGCCCTGGATCTGATTCTGTGTCTTTGATTTGAATGAACAACAACGTTTTCATTTTGGTATTTTGCAGCAGTCGATCTGGCACTGGCAATGTTTAGAAATTCGTAAATTATTGTGTGCATGTGTAATTACTTGGATTATGCTTACGTTTTGATAAATCCTAGGACTGAGATAACTGTGTGTGCATCCACGTTTGGCATCTGAACTAATTTGGGGAAATGGAAACGAAGTCTTGACTTTCTTTATAAACCTAGTGTGTGAAGGCACCTCACATACCGATCTAGAGGGCTGGTTTTCTTCTTTGCATTCCTTGAATAGCATTGGAAGGGAATGCATGGCCCGAGGTATTGTGTAGTAGAGAAGGGGATCCTTCCTTGTGTTGGGTGTGTAAGTGTTTAGAAGTCAGGTTAGATCTGGTGTGGGTGTTCATAGCTCTGGATTGAGCTCGCTAGCTTAGCAGTCAATGTTTCCACTTCCTTGGCAACCTGTTAAACCCAATTGGCAGGATGGCTTGGCTGGTAGCCTGATAAATCCATATGTTGGCTTGGCTGTGTCTCATGTGAATTTAGCTAAGTGTAAACCACTGTCTGTGTAAGTCTATTAAAACCAACTGTGTTGGCTTGACTTATTTTTATTGTATCCTTGGTTATGGGGAAAGTCTGCTAGTGTTCCTTATTCCTTGGGGAAAATCATGCCCAGATTGAGGGTGGTAGTGTGGCTGAGAGATTAAAAGGCACATTGGCCTATGGTTGGGTGGAACATTGCAGCAACATAGATGGTTGTGGGACAAGCTTCTTTCAAGATAAGTATTCTCTTATATATTTTATTTTCCGCAACTGCAATTGTTTTATGAATTACTATGAACATGCTGAATGATTGAATGAATGATTTTGCTTCCGCTATATGTTGATAATTTATCCATCTATGTATGTTTTATTTCAAAGCATTTTAATATGTTATGTTCATGGGGCTTAGATTGCCCAGGTTGATAGATCTTAGTCGCATCCTCTTCGCCGAGTAGAGGGTTGGGGATGTGACAAGGAGCATCGCTACTTGTAAGCAAGAAGCAATCGGTGGAACTGCTCTTTGAAAATGGAGAACAGGAATTGTCAAGATGGTTATTGCAGGTGGCACACAGGTAAAGTGCAGTGGTGGATTAAACTAGTGAATTACTCATCTCCACTCATTTTCAATTTAAATATTTGAGTAATTTGAGGCAAATAATGAGATACTTATCCCGCAACATGATGTTGATGAGAATTAGGTGTAACACACTTATGTCTAGAAAAGGTTGGGTTGACCAGATTTGGTCCCCTCATTGATCACTCTTTACGCTTATGACAAGAAGCCATCAAAACCTTTAGGCCTATACGAAAATCTCCCCATTGAGATGGAGGGAAAAATAGTACTTTTATATATTAAGGCAGTTGATGCATAACTCGACTACAACATTCTCCTAGGTTGTAGTTATATGTACAACATGAAGGAAACAACCTCCTTGGTCTTACACATCATGATTTCCCCTCATAATGGGAAGATTGTCACCCTTCACCAACTTAACTATTACGACCCACACGCCAATAAAAATTTAGATAACTTCCTACCTGTTAATCCTTGACCTATCATCCTATTTTTCTTTACCTTTTCCCTTTCTAGTCCAGTTACTCTTAGAGTTGATTTTTACTTAGTTAAGTTCCCTAGTTTTAGAATGTTTCTTATTGTTAAATTGCATTTCATTTCAAGCTTAAAGGTTGGAATTAGCTTGGCTCTTAAATGTTTTATATCATTTTCTGAGCATATCTGTGCCTTAAGTAATCATGCAGGTTGTAAATCATCCCAAGGGTTAAATTTTAAATGCTTTAAAAGATAGATAAATGTTTTGGACATTTTGGCAGTGAGAATCATTATTCTTCTTCACATGCACACTACTAGAAAAGAGAATGATATGACAGATTTAATCAAAACACAATTCAAGTAATGCTGACATTGAAAAGATTTGGAAAATGGTTTGATTATTAAAATATAATCCTTTTACTCTATATTGATGTTTTATTATGGATTCTTAGCTCGTTCATTTCAATTCATCATAGCTCTGTTATACACTAACCCCTCATTGGTTGTGAGATCGTAGGTACGCACGACATGCATGTACCATGTTTTGGGTTCAAATTTCCTATCAGAAGGATAATCCTTGTTGAATATGGATTGGATTTACATCATATTATCCAGTTTCCCTAGTGTGTGCTTGCAAATATGAAAAGGGAGAGCAACCTAAGCGGTAAATTGCTCATATTCGAACTTGAGAACATGGAATGGACGAAAGCACTCACATTTTGCTTAGAAACTGAAAGAAGTAGGATGGTTCTTCATATGCAAAAGGATACATGGCTATAATATCGAAGTTACATAGCATTTTTCACTGAACTTTGAGGGTCCAGTGGTTGATTTTGGTGGTTTTGGATTCCAAATGATCGAAGAGTCAATTCCAGCCTCAATTGGTGTAAACACAAAAGGTGACATATGGTTTAAAAATCAAGTAGCCAATTCATATTATAATTAGTGCCTTCTCCCCCAACATAAAATCCCAGATTGGAGCAATGGGATCCATAGGATCTTTCTGAAGGAGGAATGACACAACATTTTAGGTATTGTTCACCGTTATGTGACATGTGAGGGGATATTTTCCACAGTATTTATGTATCATTTAAGATTCATGGTTCATATTGTAGGTATTAAGAAGTTAAACTTACCCAATTATCTGCTTAAAATTCTTTCCAAAATGGATACTAGGGTTCAAAATCACCCTGAACATACAATCCATAATGTTTTTCATAATGGATTGGTAAAGTTACTTGTTCTTGAGGAATTAAAGAAACAAAATAGGTCTTCATCGCACTTATTATTCTAGTGAGGATATAAACTTAAGCAATAAATGCCTGATGATGATGAGGGCAGGGTGGATGATAAAAAGAGAAAACGGCGCTTGAAACTTAAAAAAAAATTTAAATCATCCTCTTAGTAGTGATCAAGATGGAAAAAATATACAAGAGGAGGTATCCAAGCATAAATAATATTGTAATATTGAGCCCCAGCCCATAGTATAAGAGGTGAATTCACATATATTGGTTGAAATTGATAAAGGGAAATCACATATAGAAGTCAATCCGTTGGAGATTTTTCAAAGTCAGAGGGTTCCTACTCTTGAAGATAACATCCAAGACATAAGGAATGAAAATAATTCCATTGACATCCGTGAGTTATATGAAGAAATTGAAAAGGAATCATCATCCAATAAATTAAAACCAGGTATGTCTAAACAATCATTCTCTGATCCTGAAACGTTTGATAATTGTGTATTCAAGCCTAAAACTACTAGATGGAGACAAAAGTATTTCTCAGATGAAGAGGATGATAAGTCTAATAAGGTTAAGGGAATTTTGACTGGGTTTTTAGAAAATATTGATGAAGGCCTTAAAAATTTCCCAGAAATTTTGGAAGGAAGACATACATTTAAAGGAAAGGTTGTGATGGAGGGTTCAAAAGATGAAGCATAAATATACCCCGTGGATGTTAAAAAAAAAGAAGAGTGTGTGAATACACATGAGTTAACTTAGTATTCTAGAAGACAATAAATTGCAGCTGAAATAGACCATTCCTTGGAAATTCATGTAGATCAGACTCATTTTGGAAATAAGTTGGATATAGAAAACCTTAAAAAAGAACTCCAACAATATAAAGAAAAAAATAAGCACTTGAATGAGTCCAACGATAAGATAATGCAGGAGAAACAAATGCTTAGAAAGGATCTACAAGATCTAAATGAAAATTATGCAGATTTAGTCTAGGTAGCTCAAGAGGCCATTAAGAGGAGAAAGGCAGCTCTACAAAGAAACAAAGAGCTCACAAAGAAGAACAGAGACATTCTAGAAAGCCTTTGTGTTATGGGTAAGGAATTTTCATGATTGCAGAGAAAATACCAGGCCTTGGATGGGTTGGATGTGTTGGCTGAAGCGACATGTCGTGTTTGATCAAGTTAGTCTCCAATTTTCAAGGAATCTACGTGCCCATTGGATCAAAAAAGGATTGGTCAAAGTTTGAGTTTTTTTATATTATCATCAAAGGCTTGAAATCATGAATCTTGGATCATCTTATTAAAATCAACATGTGTCTTTAGTCAGTTATGGAATTACAGTTGGCGACTATCTTCACAATTGATTTTTGATGAATCGAAGGCATGAATTGAATGTAAACTTTTGTTTTAATCGTCTAGTTAATTTGTAACTATTTTTTAATATTTGATCCTTAGATTATGGATCTTAGAAACTGCTTTTAGAACTATGTATAGTTATAAAATGTAAGGATTCATATGATAAAAAGGGTTATTGATATGAGGGGCATGAGGACATTTTAGAGAGTTTAGACATACACTCTGTTCATTGTGAAACGTTGTAACAAATGTCGATACTTATATTACATATCAAGAACAAGGTTTTATCTTTCTTTTGAATTGAATGTTTTGCAATTTTATTTAAACTTTCACTGTTATGAAATATTTCATGTTGATGTTATCATTATGAATGCTCATATGGTGAATGAATATTCATGAAAGTTTTGTCTAGAATGTGTTTCTAGTATAGTATTTTAAATCTTATATGCGATTGAACTGTTTTTCGCACATGCTATAATTAAATATTTAACATGAACAAGATTGATATATTTATCCCTCTTGTTTGATCAATTTTCATTATCTTCAGCCTTTGATGATTTCATTTGTCTCTTAATCTCCCTTTTATATTGTTCACAGTCCCTTAATACCTTACTTAACCTATCTTTAATTCCAACTTTTAAACCTAAGGTGCCTAAAATTTGTATCCTTGTAGTCTAGTACATACTTTAGGACTAACATTATCCACTATAGGATAAAAAAAGGATTGAAAATCCCCCCTAGTCAGTTGATATTGACCCAGACACTTAGAAGGATTTTGATTTGTTGGGGGCATACTCAGGCCCTCCACCTAAATTCTTCCCATTGAGATGGAGGGAAAAAGGTACTCTTAGATATTGAGTTGGTCAATACATAAATTGAATACAACATTCTCCTAGGTTTTAGTTATATGTATGCCATGAAGGTGGTAGCCTCCTCTGTCTTCTGCATCATGATTTTCCCTCATAATGGGAAGATTGGAACCCTTAACCAACTTAACTACTACGACCCACACACCAATACAAAGTCAAATAATGTCCTACCTGTTAGTCCTTGATCTGTCATCCTATTTTCTTTTCCCTTTTCCTTTCATTCTAGTTACTCTTTGAGTTTATTTTGACTTAGTTAAGTTCCCTCATTTTAGAATGTTTATTGTGTTTAAATTACATTTCATTTCAATCTTAAAGGTTGGTTTTAGCTTGGTTCTTAAATTTTTTATAATCTCTTTTGAGCATTTTTGTGCCTCAAGTAATCACACAGGTTGTAAATCATCCCAAGGGCTAAATTTTAAATGCTTTAAAAGATAGATCAATGCTTTGGAAATTCTAGCATCGTGAATAATTCTTCTTCTTCATATGCACGCTACTGTAAAAGATAATGATATGACAAAGTTAATCAAACCACACTTCAAGTAATGGTGGAATTGAAAACATTTGGAAAATGGTTTGATTATTAAAAAAGATGTGTTTTACTCTGTATTAATGTTTCATTAAGGCTTATTATCTCGTTTATTTCAATTAATCATAACTCTATTATACACTAACCCCTCATTGGCTATGAGATCATGGGTATGCTCGACATACATGTACCATATTTTGGGTTCAAATTTCGTATCATAAGGATAATCCATGTTGAAGATTGATTGGATTTACATCATATTATCCAGTTTCCTCAGTGTGTTCTTGCAAAGATGAAAAGGGTGGGTGACCCAAGCGGTAAATTGCTGAGATTCGAACTAGAGAACATGGAATGGAGGAAATCCCTTTTGTATTGTGTTTAGAAGTTGAAAGAAGAAGGATGGTTCTCCATGTGTGAAAGGATACATGGCTATAATGTTGAAGTTACAGAGCTTTTTTTCTTTCTGAAATTTGCAGGTCAAGTGGTTGATTTTGGTGGTTTTGGTTTCCAAGTGACCGAGGAGTCAATTTCAGCCTCAATTGGTGTAAACACAGAAGGTGACATATGGTTTAAAAAAAAACTAGCAAACGCATATTATAATTAGTTCCTTCTCCCCTGACATAAAAACCTTATTTGGAGCAAGGGGATCCACCCGAGCTTTCTGAAGGAGGAATGACACATTATTGTAGGCATTGTTAACCATTATGTGACTTGTGAGGGAGGTTTACCAAAACCTTTATGTATCATTCTTAATTAAGATTCTTGCTTTATATTGCAGTATTAAGAAGTTAAACTTACTTTATTACATGCTTAAAAGTATTTCCAAGATGGATACTAGGGTTAAAAATCCCCCTGAACATACAAGCCATAACGTTTCTCATCATGGCTTGGTAAAGTTACTTGTTCTTGAGAAATTAAAGAAACACAAAAGGTCTTCGTCGCATTTCNACCCCTGAACATACAAGCCATAACGTTTCTCATCATGGCTTGGTAAAGTTACTTGTTCTTGAGAAATTAAAGAAACACAAAAGGTCTTCGTCGCATTTCTTATTCTGGCTAGGCTATAAAATTAAGCAATAAATTCATTATGATGACGAGGGCATGGTGGATGATAAAAGGATAAAACAACTTGAAATTAAAAAAACAATTAAAACCATCCTCTTAGTAGTGATCAAAATGAAAATAGTATATGGGAGGAGATATTAGAGCATAAATAATATTGTAATACTGATCCTGATACCGTAGTAAAAGAGGTGAATTCACATATATTGATTGAAACTGTAAAGGGAAATCACATCTAGAAGTCAATCCATTGAAGTTTGTTCAGAGTGAGAGGGATCCGAATCCTGAATATAACATCGAAGACATAAAGAATGAAAAGATGTCCATTGACATCCCTGAGTTAGATGAAGAAATTGAAAAGGAATCATCATCCAATAAATTAAAACCAGGTATGTCTAAATAATCATTCTCTGATCGTGAAATGTTTGATAGTCGCGTCTTCAAGATTGTAACTAGTATATGGAGACAAAAAACTATAGCCACAAATAAACTAAGTTTTAACATGAAAGCAATTATAAACCCTAAATTAAAGAATAAGCTATGATTGGAATTAAGGATTCCTTAGATGAAGAGGATGATAAGTCTAAGAAGGTTGAGGAAATGTTGACTGAGGCTTTAGAAAATATTGATGAAGGCCTTGAAAAATTCATAGAGCTTTTGGATGGAAGAAATACAATTAAAGGAAAGGTTGTGATGGAGGGTTCAGAAGATGAAGCATAAACAAACCTCGTGTATATTAAAAAAAAGAATAGTGTGTGAATACACAAGAATGAACTCAATCTTCCAACAAACAAGAAATTGCAGTTGAAATAGACCATTCCTTGGAAATTCTTGTATATCGGACTCATTTTGGAAATAAGTTGGATAAAAAAACCTTAAAAAAGAACTCTAATAGTATAAAGAACATAATAAGCACTTGAATCAAACCAATGATAAGATAATACAAACAGAACAAATGCTTAGAAAGGATCTACAAGATCTAAATGAAAATTATGCAGAATTAGTCTAGGTAGCTGAAGAGGTAGTTAAGAGGTTCTAGAAAGATGACTCAATAAAGAAACAAAGATCTCACAAAGAAGAATGAAGAACTTTTAGAAAGAAAACATGTTATGGAGAAGGAATGTTTACTATTGCATAGGAAATCCCAAGCCTTGTATGGGTTGACTATGTTCCCTGAAGAATCACGTCATGTTTGATCAAGCCAGTCTCCAATTTTCAAGGAATCTACGTGCCCATAGGATTGAAAAAGGATTCGTCAAAGTTGAAGTCGTTTTGGATAATCATCAAAGGCTTAAAGTAATGAATCTTGGCTCATCTTATTAAAATAAACATGTGACTTGATTCAATTATGGAATTACAACTAACGACTATCTTCATGATTTAATTTTGACGAATCAAGGCATGAATTGAATATAAACATTTGTTTTAATGGTCTAGTTAATTTGTAACTATTTTTGTAATATTCGATCCTTAGATTATGGATATCATAAACTGCTTTTAGAACTCTGTATAGTTATAAAATGTAGTCATATTGTAAAAAGGGTTACTGATATGAGGGTTGTGAGGAGATTTTAGAGAGTTTATACATACACTTTTTTCATTGTGAAATGCTGTAACAAATGTCGAGACTTATATTGCATATCAAGAGCCATGTTTTAGCTTTCTTTTGACGTGAATGTTTTGCAATTTTATTTATACTTTCACTGTTATGAAACCATTCATGTTGATGTTCTCATTATGAATGCTCATATGGTGAATAAATATTCATGAAATTTTTGTCTAGAATGTGTTTCTGACATAATATTTTAAATCATATATGTGATTGAAATGTTTGTTCCACATGCTATCATTAAAGTTTTAACTTGAGTAAGATTGATATATTTATCCCTCTTGTTCGATCATTTTGAATTATCTTCAGTCTCTGATTTTTTTAGTTGTCTCTTACTCTCCATTTTTATATTGTTCACAGTCCCTTAATACCTTACTTAACCTATATTTAAATCCAACTTTTAAACTTAAGGTTCCTAAAATTTGTATCCTTGTAGTCTAGTACAGAATTTAGGACTAACACTCCCACTATAGGATCACCAAGCCCCCCAATATGTTGATATCAACCTAGGAGTTTAGAAGGATTATGATTTTCCATGGGGATACTTAGGCCCTCCACCTAATATCCCTATATCTATATATGGTCTTATGTGTACTATATTCACCTCTAAATATAAGTCACAATCCCCCTCCACTTCTACATTAGTACCCCCCACTTGTTGTGGTAATGACCAACCATTAAGGCCCTCAGTTCCATCAGTATTTTAGATTTCTTCTTATACCCCCCACAGAAGTGGAAGGAATATTAGTAATGACACAACTTACACTACCCAAGCTAACTTTGGGAAAGTCAGTATGGTACCTTACACCACCTTATCTTGAAATGGATTTTAATCGATTATCCCATCATGTGTTTTTACTAGTTTCCACTACAACACAACCATTAGTACCCTCATATGTAGTAAAAACATCATTGACCCAATCACCACTGGAAGCCACTAAGCCTAATGTTGGGGGCATAAAACAACCTAGGTTGAAATCCCTAATAGTCCCAAGTACTACTCCTACCCCTAGAGTTACTCCATCATGCACTCTATGTGGGAAACCAGGACATGCGACTAACTTGTGCCCCACCTTTCTTGAGCTTAGCAATTTTCTTAACACATCGATTAGCGTATCCCATGCCCTGAACACTTCGGTAGGGGTCACACCAAGCATATTAACTTGTCTCAATATTAAGATGAAGAATAAGTCATTATGCACTAACGATGAATGTATAATTTGTTTTTAGTTTGGGCACTACACCATCACTCTCCCAATATCCTTTGATTTCAAGACATATTGGAAGCCATTCACCTCATGCATCTTGCAAATGAGAGACCTATTGATTAAGTTGTCATTGATTCCAACATAGGACTTGCAGTGTCCCCTCATCTTTTCATTGATGCCACCGAGTTCCCATACAATGGACAAGATTGATAAACATGTATGGATTTAATCATGGACACTTGCACAGGTTTGGTATGGGTTTAATCACCCTTTACCCATACCCAATAGCTAGTTGTATTATAACTTGATGGTTGAGTGATTGGACACACCCACACATGTGGTAGCCTAGGATTTGGATCCCATTCACTGATGGTTTGCACCTTGTAGCACATGGTGGTACAAATGACCCATTATGTGGCCATTTGTTGAATTCATGAGGTCATGAAGCCCACACACTGGATATGTGCCACTTGATTAAGACCTTGATGCCCTTCAAAGTCCTTGAAGCCTCTGCATGTTGGTCTTAAAGCTTGATGGAGGTTGTTGATGATATATGGTCCTCTTTGTGATAATGGAGGTGGAGCCCATGGTTAGATGGCTTAAGAGGTTGATATTTCTGATCATGGAGGTGGAGATCATGGACGTGCTTTGATATGTTGAAGAATACCTTGAATATGTCCTTGGAAGTCTTGTAATATGTGGTATGGTCTTTGGCACCCTTATGCGTGGAGTCTTGATGTCCTGTAAAAATTAAATAATTTAAGAATATTGGACCAAGAAATTGCAAATAATACCATCATAGGGATACAGTACTCGTCAATCCCTTTCCATTGATATGTGGAGCGTCTCCTAACTCCTCATGGTTGAAGAGATTTGAATTTTTGAACTTTAATGATTAAAAAGACAAATTAAAAATTAAATCTATACTAATGAGAGGTTGGCTTAGTCAAAATTTCATAAAAAATTAAATCTATCCTTGAAGGTGTCGGCCCAGTTTGAGGTACCAAATTTTCTCCACGTCTAAACAATATAAATACAAGTTTATCCGCCTTCAAAACGTAAGAGAGTGAGCTGTGATTTTTTGCTGGATGAGGGAGAAAATTTGGTAGTAGAAGAGTGAATTTAACAAAAAAATTAACCTCTTTTAGGTTTGTTTTGGGGTAGCAACAAATGACAAAAGGAAAAAACATATGTGACCTCTTTTAGGTCTATTTTGGGGTAGCAGTAAATGACAAAAGGCAGAAACATATGTGACCTCTTTTAGGTCTGTTTTGGGGTAGCAGCAGATGACAAAAGGTAGCAGCATATGAAACCTCTTTTAGGTCCTTTTTATTAGCAAGAAGATATCCACTGATCCATTTATGGAGCTTTACTGAGGCTGCCTTAGTAACCTAAAATTTAGTAGAAAATTCATAGGGTTATAACACTTTGTTCACAGTCTAAATTTTGGGAAGTATCTACTCCAAATTTTGGGAGAAGTTTAGTAATGAGCTACAGTGTGGAGAGGAAATATCTACTACCTATTTACACCCTTTTTCACACAATACCGAGTAGAAGGAGAGAATTTTCAAGCTACAGTTTGAAGACACCTTTTACATAGTCTTGAAGTGGAGAGGAAAATCCTACTTGCCACAGTCCGAGCCTTGAAGGAGTTATTACTGTTAACAGTCCCAAGTTTTTGCTGATAGTTTGAGCTTTTGGAGAAGTCTCCACTAGTCACAAGTCCGAGTTGTTGGAGGAGTTAGGTCACAGTTCTCATCACAAATTTTCTTGAAGTCTCCACTAGTCTGAATTATTTGCGAACAGTCTAAAGTGGTGATGAGTAAGTTGAGTAATGTTTTGTATACCTAGTTTACATAGTGATACACTACGCAGCCATTACGCATTACAATATGACAAGTATACACAGTGATACACATAGTCATATATTGAATCCTGCACTTAGTCATTATATAGTGGTATGTTACATCAATAGAAACATGATTTGGACTATAATATAATAATGTATGTTGATGCATTCTTAGTGAGTAATTTAGACACTGATATACATAGTATGCTCAATCAGTATACACAATATGCTCAGTTAATGATATACACAATATGCTCAGTCAGTGATGTGGCATTCTGTATGATCATCCACAGTATGTATGATCATCCACGGTATGTATGACAATCCACAATATATATGCAATGCAATGAATACACATTGATTCATTCACTATTTAGTATGCAAGTTTACATAGGGACGATGTAATAGAGAATATTACACAAACATGGCAGTGGATGGACTTGACAGACACAATTTATTTGACTTGACAGTGAGATCCTTTGAAGTGGGTCGTGACATGACTAGTGAATGATGATGATAATAATAGGGAAGATGAGACTATAGTGGGACTCTTGGATATGATTAAATGACTTCGGAGTTGATTGATTTAATGGAGTTGTGATTGGGATATTGACAGATAGAGATCACATTGCAAGCTGAGACTTACAGTTGAGGATTGGACTCCTCACCCTTTCTTAGTTGGACCTGAGAAGACTAGGCTGGGTCCTAGATTGAGATTTGATGCTCTTTTTATCATTTGGTTCTTATTGTAACCACAAATATTGGTGTCTTCCATTGTAAATCATATCAAAAACATAAATACAGATTTCATACAATTCTAGTGTTTCTGCTGTGATGTGTCTGTTGCTATGATTCATTGATTTAGGCTTATATTATAGTATGACATGTGATGGATGTTTAATGAATGTAGTGATTCATTTTTAGCATAATTATTTGATAGAATCTATTTAAATTATAGAGACAAAAAAGGTGTTAATTTCCTACACATTGATTCACCCCCCCCTCAGTGTGACCATTGTGTCCAACAAGACCCTCTTTGGTTCGATAAGAAGAAGCCTATGTCAACGTTGTTACTAAATCTGTACCAGTGTCAGGAGCACCCCCACAAGTAGTACCGACACTTGCAATAGCACCGCCTGATGTACCTACACCTACGATATCCCCACCAGTATCACAATCCCATGGGTGTACATCATGTGGGAACCATACTCACATAATCCAAAGTAGAACCAAAACCATCATACTTATTCTTGCCACTGTACCTCTAAGTTCAATGCATGAGCTAAATTGTGCATGGAATACCTGTCCATGTAGATCGTGTGGACAATTAACACATCACTCATTCGAGTGCCCCATATTGCATGCCAAATGGGCAGTCAATATTGAACAGATGAGGCTCAGAGATCACCCCTTCACTTCAGGGCATATACACCTAGGATACCCATTTTGTAGGGTCTCCTCCTAGTGCCTAATATTGGTAATCAATGTTATGTTATTAACATGTCATTGTTATCCGAATTACTTATAAGCGTTGATTCATCATTTGAAGGAACACGAGTTCCTTACTAAGTAATAGGAAGTACAAGTAATGTAGGAAAGCCATAAATGGCTAAGTAGCAATGTAAAATGTAATGTATGTTAGATGATAAATAGTTATATAAGCTTGGGATTATATAAGCCCATCATGCACCTTTTCGTAAACGGGCATGACTATTGACTTTAGATAGTCTTTAATTAATAATAAATTAATAATTTATTATTTTATTGTTACATTGCCTTGCCCTTAAGGGAAGATTTATACTCAAAGCTTCATTTACAACAATGTATGATTTTGTTTGAACTTCCATCTCTGGATCCTTTGCGACACTTGATGAAATGAGGCGATATGAGTTATGGATTCCCAAGAAGAACTGTCGCATCATCTCTGATGTGGTCCATCCCAAATCTATTTTTATCGAAGCTATTTGATCTCTTTGTGGGATAGGTCTTCTTATTTGTTGTTTTGTATTTTGAATTGCTGTTCTTGCTCATTTGAAATAATCTCTCCTCTGTGTGTGTTCATTTTGACCCTGTCATTGGTCAAAATAATGTTTATAACGTTAATTTTTCATATGCTTAGCTAAGACATCAGTATTTCATTTCATTTTCATAACAAAAGCATATAAACAGGATCACTGAAAGATAGACAAGCACAACCATACAAAAGGAACACAAAGATTTATCCTGGGAAAACCCTAAAGGGAAAGACCTAGCAAAAGCTTCCTCAATATAGATGCCCCAAAAAGATAAAAGATAAAACCAACAAGGAGATCAAAGCCTGATCCTCCTCCTTCTCCAGCTACTTCTCTTCTCCACTAATGCGCTACACAAGTGAGAGTGTGTGATCCAAATGAGGAGCACCACACCTCTATTTATATTCATCCATTCATTTTAATTAACTCATCCAACATGTAGGCTCGAGTTAATCATGTAGGCTCGAGTTACACATGTAGGCTCAAGTAACCACACTAGGGTGCTAATGACCCATCTTTACAATTAGAGGGGACTACCTCATGACTCTTATTAGTTCTTCCGATTAGAATCATTGGGGTACAAAGTAATACAAGTGGTTCTCCCGATAGGACCCTCGAGGACCACAAAAGATACATATAGAATATTCTTCGAAGTTACAATATTTCAACAATCCCCCTTAACGAGAAGGGTATTATACAACAACATCAACAACAACAATAATAGGAGAGAGAGAGATAGGACATCATCAACATCATTAGGGTAACACATCTATAAATCATTGGAAGCTTTTCAACATCATATAGTCTTCGTCTTTAGTTTTCAACGACAACAACTTTTGATCAACATCAACATCTTTTGAACTTTTGATCAGCAACATCTTCAACAATTTGACCTTTCAATCAGCAGCAACATCTTCAGCACTTTGACCTTTCGATCAGCAACATCTTAAGTGTTTTGACCTTTCGATCAGCAACAATGTCTTCAACATTTTGATCAGCAACATCTTCAGCACTTTGATCTTTCGATCAGCAACAACTTCTTCAACATTTTGTTCTTTCGATCAGCAACATCATCATATCCTGATCAGTAACATCGTGATCAGCACCATCATCATACTTCAATTCTTGAACAGCATCATCATCATCATATTTTGATTTTTTGATCAGTACGTCATCATCATCATACTCTGATCTTTTGATCAGCACATCATCATCGTCATACTCTAATCAGTACATCATCATCATCATATTCTGATCTTTCGATCAGTACATCATCATCATGCTCTGATCTTTTTGATCAGTACATCATCATCATGATGCTCTGATCTTTCGATCAGTACATCGTAATCATCATCATACTCTAATCTTTCGATCAGTACGTCATCATCATCATAAAAACATCATCATCATGAAAACAACATTAACATCAAGACATCAACATCATCAAAACATCAACATCATCGAAACATCAACATGATCCTTCCTTTCAGAATTACGGGATTTAGGTCTTTACGGAGTTACCAATGATCCTTCCTTTCGGAATTACGAGATTTAGGTCTTTATGGAGTTACTAACGATCCTTCCTTTCAGAATTACGGGATCAACACATTTGTGGAACTCAGACAATCCTTCCTATTGGAATTACGAGATCAACACATCTGTGGAACTCAGAAAATCCTTCCTAGTGGAATTATGGGATCAATTTAATGATCCTTCCTTTCAGAATTACAACATTTAGGTCTTTACGAAGTTACTAACAATCATTCCTTTCGGAATTATGGGATCAACACAGATGTGGAACTCAGACAATCCTTCTTATTGAAATTACGGGATCAACACATTTGTGGAACTCATACAATCCTTCCTATTGGAATTACGGGATCAAGTCAATGATCCTTCCTTTTGGAATTATGGGATTTAGGTCTTTGCGGAGTTGCTAAAGATCCTTCCTTTCAGAATTACGGGATAAACACATATGTGGAACTCAGACAATCCTTCCTCTAGGAATTACGGGATCAACACACGTTCACGAGTACCGAAGTCACCAGATCCATTCTGAACTGAAGCTCAAGGATGATACAATCCTACCACATTCATGGGGACCGAGATCTTCAGATACATTTTGAACCGAGGTTTAGGGATGATGCAATCCCACCACTTTCATGGGGGCCAAGACCTCCGGATACATTTTGAACTGAGGTTCAGGGATGATGCAATCCACCAATTTCACGGGGGCCAAGACCTCCAGATACATTTTTAACCGAGGTTCAGGGATGATGCAATCCACCACTTTCACGGGGGCCGAGAACTCTAGATACATTTTGAACCGAAGTTCAGGGATGATGCAATCCTACCACATTCACGGGGGCTGAGCCCTCCGGATACATTTTGAGCTGAAGTTCAGGGATGATGCAATCCCACTTCATTCTCGAGGACCGAGGTCACCAGATCACTTTTGGACAGATGTCCCAGGATGATACAATCCCTCTTCATTCTCGAGGACCGAGGTCACCGGATCACTTTAGGGCAAATGTCCAGGGATGATACAATCCCACTACAACATCACTACTCCCCCTTTCGAGGAAGGTTCTTCCGAACCACACCAAGCTTGTCTCGAAAGTGTTCGAACTTTACTCGAGATAGAGGCTTCGTCAGCACATCATCATCTAAACCATCATCATCTACATCTTCAGTATGTGAATACTGAACTATCACCATCTGTATCTCTAGTATGTGAATACTGAAAGCATCATCATCTATATCTTCAGTATAGAAATACTGAAAGCATCATCATCTCTATATTCAGTATAGAAATATAGAATCACCATCATTTGCATCTACAATATGTAAATACTGAAACATCATCTATATCTTTAGTATGGGAATACTGAAACATCATCATCTGCATCTTATCTCGTACGTAGAAATACTGGATTTCTATGTGTTACAACGGAACATAGGGTTCTCTATCATCACAACTCTGGTTATCTCATAGAATCATTGTAGTATCCATATTAAGGTCAAAGAGACCTGATATAAGCTTCTGAAGCCATATGACTTCACAACTTAGCAGAGCAATCTGCTATGTATTTTGCTTCAGCTGTGCTAAGAGAAACACTGGACTGTTTCCTGCTAAACCATGAACTCATAGCAGACCCAAAAGCATCTACCTGATGTGCTTTTCCTGTCTGAGATACTTCCAGCCCAATCTACATCTGTGTAGCCATACAATCTATACTCATGGCTACCATCATAGTATAACCCAAAGTCTATAGTCCCTTTCAGATATCTCATCACATGTTTTGCAGCTACTAGGTGAACCCGTCTTGGTTGAACAAGATATTGACTTAAGGTGTTCACAGCAAAACAAATGTTTGGTCTGGAACTTGTTAAGTACATCAATGACCCAATGATCTGTCTGTAATGAGTCACATCCCCTAAATCTGATGAGTCATCAGCTAATGGCTTCAAGTTGGAGTCCATGGGTGTGGCCATGACTTTGCATTCCAACATATTAAATCTCTTTAGTATCTCTACCACATACTTTCCCTGGTTGAGAAATATTCCTTCTGAACTTTTCCATACTTCCAGACCTAGGAATAATGCATTAACACAAGGTCTTTCATCTCAAATTCTTCTGCTAGTTTCTTCTTGCTTTCCATAATTTGTTTCTCATTCCTTGTCAAGAATAAGTCATCCACATATAATAACAAGATGACAGGTTCATCTTCTACAACCTTGTAGTAAAGGTTGGGATCGACTTTACTCTTGGTAAAGCCCATGCTCATCAGGAAACTATCTATTCTTCCATACCAAGCTCTGGGAGCTTGCTTCAGGCCATAGAGGGCCTTCTTCAACTTGCATACTTGATTCCATCTGTCTTCAACTTCAAATCCTCGTGACTATTCGATGTAAAACTCTTTCTCAATCATACCATTAAGGAAGGCTTGTCTTTACTTTATCATGGAAGAAACTACCATGATAGCTCTAAAGGAAGTGTACCTTGCTTCCTGGAGTAACTATCTTTTCAGAATTAATTTCCTCTTTCTGATAGAAACCTCTAGCCACAAGTATTTCCTTACTTCTATCAACAACATAATTTATTTTGCAAATCCATTTGGAAGATACCACATTCTTGTTTTCTGGTTTGAGTACTATATTCCAAACATCATTCTCATATTCTTTCATCATAACATCTTCCATGAGTTCGTCTTGTCAGGTCATCAACATATCCTAGTCTTCTGCATTCAAACTTGAAGGTTGGAACCCACTTTACTCTTGGTAAAGTCTCGATCCATCAAGAAGATGTCCATCATGTCGTACCATGTCAAACTCAAATATCTTCTGTAGTCAGAGTCCCCCTGAAGTGGAGTATCATCTTCCCTCTTCATTCTGTACAGGTGGTTCTATGCTTGATGTATATTGGTCAATAGAGTATGTCATGTCATAGTCTATTCTTTCTGAGGCAAATCACGAACCTTGCTTTGTACACTTGTTCTTGTGGATCCATATGGAAGATACTATATACTTCCTGTTATGTCTCGAAATCATATCGTATACATCATTCCCCATGATCAACTGTTATTCTTTGATCATAGCTTCTTTCATAGCATTCTTTTCTTCATCTTGAGTTATCTCTCGTACCCATGGCGGTCTTCATCCTTCGAGGTAGATCTACAGCTCTCTGAAGCTCTTTCTTCCGTCATGGTGTCTCTGACCCTGGGATCTTTAGATTCATGTTTATTGGAGCGAATCTTGAATTGTCATCACTTGTTCTTCGGAACAAGTCTCATTCTTGTTTTCTTGTAGGAGGTTGTACAGGACCTTTCCTACAATTCAAATGCACTAGTTGCATGGTTAGAACTATTTCATAAAACATATGAATAACGACAAATTCTTATGCATCATGCAATTGTTTAGTCAATACAACATTCATCCATATCTACCATGACATCATTGAGATTGTGCACTAATTCAGTATGTCAGCAAAGAGGTTTCATTCTAGATAAGTAGCAATGGAGAGTTGTATAGCACCATGAGCTACTTACCCATCACATGAATATTAGTAGTATTAATGCAAACAATCTATCATGCATAATACATCAACTGAATATAAACAAATGCATAACAAAACAATATCATGCAATGACAATTTAATACTTATCTTTATTTGTTTCGTGGGTAGACTCCTTCTTGATCATTCTACTTCATTATCTTCTTCATTCATGACATCATCATTTCTTATCCACATGATAAGATGGATAAGAGGTTCTTCAAGAATTGAGTTCTTCATAACCCTCATCGCTTGAGGGATCTTCTTTGAATGGTGAGAGCTTGATCTTCAATTGCTCTCATCTTTCTTCTTCTCTTCTTATGAGACAAGCTTTTTCTTCTTCTTCCCAGAGACCGTTGAAAGTAATTACTTTCTTCTGGCACACATTACTTGAATGAATGGATTCTATGATTTTGGGAGACCATTCAAGGTGGCTATCACCACTTCTGCATTCTCTGCTTCTTCTTCTATTGCTTCAAGATGTTCTGCATTCTGGATCTTCACATTCTTCAACTGTTTTCTCAAAGCCATATTTTGATTTAAGTTCTTATCTTCAAATAGCTTGATCAAGGAATCAAACATCTTCGGTGTCTTTAGGGAAGACACTTGTGGTACAAGTTGATTCATGATTGAATCAACAATGATCTTCTTGGCCTTGATCAAGTTCTTCTGGTGTAAGGCTTTGAGGCTCATCTTCCTCTAGAACTGGAACCTCTCTACTCATGTAGGTGTCCAATTCATTTTCTTCAGAGAGATCAAATACTTCCATGCTTGAAAGTTATCAACTTCACCAAGTTTATCATCAAGATGATGTGATAGATCACTTTGAAATGAAAACCTCAAATGCAAATAGCAAAAGATTAGATCTTACCGATTTGAGGTGTTCGTCCTGCTTCCGGAGCTAGCTGATCTAGGGTTTGTTAGAGAAACCATAATTTTCAAAACTTGGAATCTTTCAGATCTAATTGGATATAATGATAGATCTCTTCAAACGGAGCTGTCCAATGTACTCATTTTTCTAAAAACAGTGGAGGGAAGCTCCCGGAACAGGAAGTCCTAGTTTTCCAATTTCTTCTACATAATTTCCTGTTACTGTTTCTGTGGTATCTTTGAAATTACTACTCCTATATGTCTAAAATTTCACACTAAGGTAACCTCGTACATCCCTGATCCAACACCATAGGTTTCATCAAAATTGGTTTCACCAATTTGTATTTATGATCCTTTTCCCAAGGTGACCTATAACAGGACTGTTCATAACAACGAAGTTGTACAACCTGCCACATGTCACTATTTCATCTTTTGGTTATGAAATTTGGAACACAGAAATTACAGTCCATGATTTTTCTAGAACATCTTCAGGAATTCCATTTGGATCTCTGTAGCCCAAGATACAACAGTTCTCCCCAGGTGTTTTGTTTATGGATGAATTCTGGAAGAGGCTGGAACCCTAAATTGGAGGGATCATATCTCCAAGAATATAGCGAATCTGAGGCTGAATTTTGGAGACAGTGTACATCAGGCTTTTATATTCAGCCTATACAAGTTTCAGCTCATGAGCCTTCGCCAATATCGGAATATAGCGAAAGTACCAAAACTTAGCATTTTTAGTATTTAGGGTTTTTCTAGCTCGGGGTCAAACTAGTGTTTGACTTTCCCGGAGTTTCACCCAACCAAAAATCTTGATCCAGGTCTCTAAACTTCGATTTTGATGAGGAGAGAAATCCTATGCTGGGCTCACTCAAAAATTCCTCTTCTGCAAGAAGCTCTAATTTCCCGCACCGAAAACTGAAAATGCTCGGAATCGAATTTCGCTTCGACAGAAAGATGCGCCCTTCAATGGAGAGTCAGCCTAGCCTTCTTTTGCTGATCAATTGTGGAGAGAGAACCAAAAAGTAAGAATCCCTAGCTTCTGTAGCTGCACAATGTCTTCTTTTAGGGTGGCTCTGATACCATGTTAATTTTTCATATGCTTAGCTAAGACATCAGTATTTCATTTCATTTTCATAACAAAATCATATAAATAGGATCACTGAAAGATAGACAAGCACAACCATAGAAAATGAACACAAAGATTTATCCTGGGAAAACCCTAAAGGGAAAAACCCATCAAAAGCTTCCTCAATATAGATGCCCCAAAAAGATAAAAGATAAAACCAGAAAGAAGATCAAAGCCTGATCCTCCTCCTTCTCCAGCTACTTCTCTTCTCCACTAATGCGCTACACAAGTGAGAGTGTGTGATCCAAATGAGGAGCACCACACCTCTATTTATATTCATCCGTTCACTTTAATTAACTCGTCCAACATGTAGGCTCGAGTTAATCATGTAGGCTCGAGTTACACATGTAGGCTCAAGTAACCACACTGGGGTGCTAATGACCCACCTTTACAATTAGAGGGGACTACCTCATGACTCTTATTAGTTCTTCCGATTAGAAGCATTGGGGTACAAAGTAATACAAGTGGTTCTCCTGATAGGACCCTTGAGGACCACAAAAGATACATATAGAATATTCTTCGAAGTTACAATATTTCAACATATAATTGGGGTTTCAATAAGGAGTTCTTGTTTTTTGTTCTTCGACTGTATTGACTTATTTTTTATCTGTGATGATGACTGAATTTACTTCCTCAACTTGACTTTGTTTTTCAGAGAGTCTAGATGTTTCTTTCTGAATTTGCACTATTTTTTTCTCCAGTAGATTGTTTTTACTCTCAATCATCTCGAACCTTTCATCTTGCGACTTTTTGTCCTCTTTTAAATTCTCGATTTGTTTCTCTAATTCCTGATTAAGATTATTTAGGCGCTGGTTTTCTTCTTGGTTTTGTAGAACTCTTCCTTCGAGGTCTTCATTGGATTGTTCCTTCTTGCAACTATGTTTCAGTTTTTTAATCTTCGTAATTAATGTTTTGTTATGATTTCGTAGTCGAAAAATTTCTTCGGTATTGATTGATAACATCTTGTTGATTTTTGTAATTTCCAACTTATGTGTCTTCTTAATGTCATCATGCTGTTGCTGGAGTTTTTCCTTCTGTTGATGTCGTTGACATAACTCGAATTCTTGATTTTCTCGCTTTCTATGGGTGTGCTCCAACTCGTTATATTTGTCCATGATGAGTTTGTTTAAAAGCTTTATTTGTTCTTCTAACTCTTCATATCGTCCAACAGTTGATTCTTCGTTTGTAGTTTGCAATAAGGGGACTGTCACTGAGAAATCTTGTAGCGTTATTTTCTTCTTCTCATGGAAGAAGGTGATGCACTTCTTTTTTGCATTGACATAGAATGTTCCTAGTGTTTCCAACCATAGTATAATCCAACATTATGTCGATGAGATGCTCGTTTATAGCTGCGATGGTGAATTGAGCTGTAAAATGATAATTATCAATTTGTAATGGTACTTTTATTTGATAATCCTTTGACTCATTCTTCATTGATTCTTGAACTTGTACTTGATTTGCGACATCAATGTTTATAAAATTTTCCTTGTTGGATGGACAAATAGCGATGTCAATTAGACTTTCATCAAATATCCCATACACTTTCAGCATTGCCATTGAGACTTTCGTCGGAACGTTAAGACTCTCTTTTCTCTGCTTTATTAAAATATGTCTCTTCCATTTTCACTTGTCTTCTTTCTTGATTTTGATTTGTTCTTTTTTCCTTTATATAATAATTGTATTTATTACAATTATTAAATATTAATTATTAATATTATGATATTAATAATTTTTTTTGATAATTTTAATAATAATAATAATTAATTAATAATAATAATATTATTATTTTATAAACTATATATATATTGTTTTAATATATAGTTTTTTTTTTAAATTATATAATAATAATAATAATAATTATTTAACAATAATAATAATATAATATATTTTTTTTAAGGGATTTAAAAGCCTGTATGGTGCAACGGGTTTGAAAGTGGGAATGAGTGAGAATGAGTGTGCGCATGATCTGAGCGATGAGGGAAGGTTGCAGGCGTGGATTGGGAGATGAGGTGAGAAGGTAGCTGAGCGTAAAGGAGAGCGGGAAGGTGGAAAGCAGTGGCATGGAGGTGCAGGAAGTGGAGCAACGGAGAGCGAAGGAGAATCGTTGATGATTCACGAGTTGGCGTGATGTGGAAGGGCAGTGCGCTGGTAGGGAAGTGGGCGTACGGAGAGGAGATGAGTGGGAGAAGGTGGGTATGTGCAGGAGAGACATGATGTCGTGTGGAGGGTAGGGGAGGTGGATGTGATGAGAGAGTGCGTGAAAGGGAGATAGTGCTGGTTCCGATAGAGGTGAGGGCTGTTGGGAAAGGAGAGCATGAATGACAGAGCACTGATACTGTTGGTTGGAGACAGGCTGTGCAAAGATGGAGGTGGGGCGATGGGATGTGGAAGGCATGGATATTTGGCAGGAGTTGGAGTCCGTGGAAAGGTGTGGAATGGAGAAGGAGGGAGGATGGATGAGTATACCTGGGAGGAGCAGCAGAGGTGCATGGGTGGAGGGAGATATTTGGAGGGAAATGTGAAGTGAGGAAGATGGACAGGGAGGGAGCAGTGCAGGAAGCCTGAAAACGCTTGGGAAGTTGGTGGTATAGGTGTGGGAATGGGATTTTATGGTTAAGAACCTAAAGTTTCAGAGAAAATCTGGGCAAAAATTTGGATTTGGATTTGGAGAAGCTCCAAGATGAATGGCTAAAATCCTGGAATCAGCAAGGCCCCAAAAGGATCTGATACCACTTACTAAGTAAATCGTCAATACAAGTAACACACCACTTACTAAGTAAATGGTCAATACAAGTAACATAGTAAAGCCATAAATGGCTAAGTATAAATGTAAAATGTAATGTATGATAGATGATAAATAGTTACATATGTTTAGGCTTATATAAGCCAGTCATGCACTTTTTCTTAAAAGGGAATGACTATTGAATTTAAATAGTATTTAATTAATAATAAATTAATATTAATATTAATTTATTATTTTATTGTTACATCATCATCTATATTGGAGGAAGACCATCCTCCATTAACAAAATCACCATTGATTGTTGAAGATAACCAGGATCCATCGAACAACCCCTAGACACCAATATCTCTCTAGTGTGATCCTTATGAGATGTAATACTCTCCCCTAGAAGTCAACATGATTATGATTCCATTATCTCATGTACTTAACTGAACACTTAGATAAGTTACACTGAGTCCAAATACCCAAGGGTTCAAGTGTCACAATGATGACACCATCATTCACCTCCTACATTGCCCCATTCACTTTCATACAATGAAGTATTAAATTTTATTTAGTTATGTTTTTGATCCCGTGGATTGAAAATAAGGCCAAGTGTTATTTGTTGTGCTAATGAATTCTCAGTGATATTGTTTTGTCGTCTTCACTGACAATGCAAGTCGTTGGTGAAAGAATTCGGCGTTAGCTGCTTTTACCATTTACACTGCCTCTCAAACTCTACACCATAGAGGTGGATTTTACTTGGGATAAATCACAAAAAATCAAGCAGAATATGATGTGGTCACCGTGTTATTAAATTATGCCCTCCACATATAGATACAACACATGCATGTCCATTTACATTCCCAACACATAGTCTCACAACTGGACAATGAGTTTCAAGTCCTCAATCCGCTCGTCTTTCACAAGTATTTGCAATTCTGCCTCCTGGTATGAAAATTTGAAACCATAATGTTCACTCATATCCCTAGGAAATCCAATCACATTCAATGATCATGTCACCAACGAGGTCCTCGATTGGCGATTGCTACATCAACAATCAATCTGACCCTGTAAGCAAATACATGATATATGGATAAAACACTTGATAGTACCTACAACTACACATCCATATAAAGTCATATATAAACACAATATAATCACATGAATACATCACATCACATACAAGATATCGAAATGCTGATGAAATAGTGTATATATATATCATCAAAAAATATGTGTCATGTAAAACTTGTGCGCCTCATGGGCCATATACAAAAAGAAGTATCTGTCTTATGGGGGTACATAAAAAACCTGCCTCCCATAGGCTATGTCAATAACATATACAAAATGGGGCACACAACCCTTTACACAACATACATACAAGTACCTATCACTCATGGCCGATCCCCAAATAATGGATCTTGTTGTCCCAAAATGGATAAAGGAGACACTACTGTCGGTGGCCCCATTGGTCTTGGTGTAGGCCCTAGTCCTTGAGATGGTACCGATTTTGTTGGTGGAGGACCCTGCCCTCCTTGTGCTGCATGAGCCAAATGGCCCACCACTTCTTCTTGATGCATCACTAGTCACCAACTAGGGCTGAACTTTGTGGGAAACCCTACAACCTGAGATAACAACTCATCATTAAGACCCAATAGTGGATGCTCTTCCACTCCTACCATTAAAGCATATAGCCTCTCCTCTAAGTAGACAAAGACCACAATAGTCCTATCTCATATAACAACCTCACATGTTGAACCCCTTGCCACTTCTCCCTCCCCGTTCTCCTTACATTTCCTATGATGATGAGCCATTAGAGGAGGATGGGTATGTCAGCTACAACTAATACCCCAACGAGTCACATAAGTCCAATATATACATCACAACTATACAAAGGATCAATACTGAACATGCATATATACATGTGAATATAATATCAAATGTATAAAGCATATGTATCACATTAAAAAAATACATACCTCCATCGTCCCATCTGCCTATTGGAACTAGCATATATGAGTCCCCCCTATAAGTTCATCCCACTCAAGGGATAACGCTCTAGCGGATAAATCCTTGTCCTCCACACATGAAGGTAGTGATGAGTGAAAATATGCCCTACTTTACCTCCTCAATCCTAAGGCATCACATGACACCAGTAGGTCATCCGAGACTCTCGGGGACCCCTCTTAGGTAGAACCATCGACGGTCATAAGGATGGATACCTCTCAAAAAAGTATGAACACAACACACTTGCATAAGTAAATGTCCTAACAGCTCCTTGAGGTCTCTCACTCAACAAGTGCATCATATGATGCAACATCATGGACCTCCAAGAAAATCCATTACCAACCGTCACCCACTCCACTAGAAGAAGGTGGCCTCATGTGATCCTCATGAGGGTCATCACCACCAAAAATCATACAATGACGGTATCCACTACTTGGAAAGTTAGTGATGTAATTCACGCCACAATAATTTGACCCAAAATCCAAGCCTCCTGAACACCACCACAACACTACTCCATCAACTGATCAATGGTGCAAATCCCTATGATGTTTGGATTACACTCCTCCCTCAACCCCCAGATGGGAAGGACCATCTAGAAGTAAAAATTATGAGCCCTAATGGTCAGGTCCTCGTTACATACCCTGAAGCATCTCTAATCAGGGTCCCACATGTGAACTATCTCATGCAGGAGATAGTCACTCAATATCATAAAAGGGAATTTGAAGAACTTCAGTAACCTTGCCTCCTGCAAATCATGCATTGCAACTACATCCCTATCCACATCAATTTCTACCTCATCATAGTGGTTCTCTCGCCAATCTATATAAGTCATGTGTATGGTCATGAGTACCTGTAGCCATAGAAAACACAAGCTATAAGTTAAACCCAATCAACTTATAAAAATAAAATTGACTTTCAAAACATAATAACACGACTTTCCCATCAGGAATTTTTCTAAGCACGAGTGTTCTAAAAGACAACCACTTGACCATCGAAAATAGGAAAATGGTCGTTTGTACAACCAATTCCCCCCCTAACCGAAATATTTCCCAGATGAAGTGACAAAGGTTGACTTTTAGGATTACGTGGAACTTGTTTCTTGAAAAAATGATAATGGAATCTCTCAAAATACACAAAATGGATCCAATAAACTCAATTGTCAAACGGTACAAATGATTTCGAAAACTGGGCCCACCCCTATGTATTAGAGGATAGATCAATTTTTAAATAGCACAAATAGACAAACCGTTGATCCATTTGAAAAACCGTTCACACCATCCCAACCGTCATCTTAGGCTCTCCAACATGATACCATATATTCCTTTATTCGAGAAAATTCACTTGATACCTATTTTTACACCCAAGTGCGTTTCTAGACTAATTTATAGTCAAAATTATGCATTGTCAATACTCTTGTCATAATAACTATTATGCTTTGGTATATACGCCATGCTAGCAAGATCAATAGTAATAAAAGTGCATCTTAATTCTCCAACAATGGTGTAGGGACACCAATCACAGTTATATCATTCCATCTTGACATATAGGAAACATTCTCCCTTTGTTTGAATTGCATTTATCCAGAATTCCCGTTGACAACCATAGGGTCCCATTTCTTTATTATGACATTCCATCAATGTCATCATCATGAATAACATGTTCCCCCATGGGTGTGCACATCATTACAACCCTTCTCATAATTTGGATTCCATGATGTCGCACCCCCACTCATTCGAGGAACATGATCACCCAATCCAATTGGTTAAGAAGAACCCACATATCATCAACTTGCATTTTTATCCCAATGCTCCTCAAATTCCTCGACACATGTTACAAGAATTCTTCCCATATAACCTCTCATCCATTTCATTAGAAATTCACCAGCTGCAATTCCCTTCGTATCATAAACCCTTGAGAAGACATCAACGCCCCCCACCCTTCAAAGACATCAATCCCACTCAGTTATTCTCATAGGAGTATTCCGCATGGTATTGATTCATGGGGAACCCATCTTATCATTTGCAAAAAAAAACCACATCATCATTAAATTGGTCCCCTAATCCACTCAAAACTATGATAATCTCACCCATACAAATTTGCTCCCTGACCTACTCAAAACTGTGGGAACCCCATCAATCGTTCTTTATAGACAAAGGATCCCCCAATTCATTCGAAATCATGGGGACCCACTCACATTATTCTTTTGGAAACACCCCTTGGTCACCCTTGATTGATGTATTTTGAGTCCATCTAACCTAAAAATTATCATTATTGTCATTCACCTTACCCAACCAGTATTATGTCTTTAATAAATCCCTTCATCTACAATTTGTTTCTCACCATTGCACCCGCACCACATATAGAAGAAAGTATTTTCCAATTACTCACCCCTGTTTTTATTGATCAAGGGAAGTCATGAGACCTACACTTATCAACCAGTCTTATGTCAGGTCTATCGGTTTCCTAGTTGGTTACAAAATGATATTGATCCTTAAGATAAGGCCCCTACTTTATCATACTCTTAAGATCTCATCGACGTTAAAACATCATATTCTAAGAGTTGTAGTTTTAGTAGTTGTACCTTAAGGTGCCTTCCATTTACTATGATGGATCACCTTGAACTAAGTAAGGAGAGTCATCGATGTTTCTTAACTTGGTATCCCCTATTCTCAACGTTAACACATCTACGAGATCAAGGGGAATCATACGTTTCGATGGTAGCAATGTCCACATTTATGATTCATGGTATCGATAGAACCAATACAACGAAGTTACTATTCACATGTTTCAAAGGTATTCATGTCTCCAACCCTAGTGGGATATCAATGGTCATCCATAGTTTCGGTCCTTGGGAGCATTGAATAACCCCTTTCATGTACTTAGGAACTAGCTCAAAGGAAAGGGAGTTCACATTTGGATATTGTTGTTTCTTTGCCACCCTTTGGCCTACAAAAGGAAGCCATGGACATGCATTCTAGAGGAATAAATTAGAGAAAATTTATATTGTTGGAATCACATTGAGTGCTCCTCTTTGAATCTCATTCTCCCCCATATTGGCATACACAAAGCTCCTTTTCCCTCTTACCCTAAGGGGAAACAGTTCTCCATTGTTATCTCCTAGATATCTTGAAATTGTGTGGACAAAAAGGACCTCCCTAAGGGATATTGTTGGCTTCCCTTGTAGCTTGCACCTCCTAGGTGTTACTATTGTATTTATCTGGACCATTGGGTAGTCAAAATCTAGTTTGGCACACTCTTGTTCAAGCTTGTTTGGTCTATCTCTTACCCATGTCTTTATTTTAGTTTGTTTTTTGTTTTTATTTTTATTTTGGTTACTAATAAATATATTTCTTGGCCATTTTTGTTTTTTTTCATTTAATTCTCAAACATAACCCTGGTTCCATGCTTCAACCTCAAGGATTCCCTCATTGTGGGAAGGTTTTCCACCCTTGTTTATACTTTTCCCACTACAAGTTGTTTTCAGATTGTTACCAATAAGTGACCAACACTTATACCTTTTCATTTCAATAAGGTAACTTGGTATCAAGGCTTCCATTTAGGGATTAGGAAATATGAATACAACTTAGGAACTCTTGGTAGCATTGTTACAAGCTTCTCATGAATATCATAAGAATCTAACAACATTGTTAGAGCACCCAGAGTGGTTGGAGCCTTACTTATTAGTTTGGAAGAAGAAACCGAGGTTCAAATATGAAGTGGTTGGTGATGTGGATGTATCATGTCATTAGGGAAGTTTGACAGAACCCCAGGATGACTCCTTGGAAGTGCATGCATCTAGTCATGTTTAGGAAGTGTGCAATGAGGTTGAAAAAACTTCTTCCTTCAATACACCATTAGAACTATCCTATGAGGTTGATAACACTAGTGATTATGATGAGAATGTTGATTGCACTGATGATTATTATGATGATCATGTTAATTATGATGATATTTGTGTGGAGCTGATTTTGGAACATTATTCATCATCCACAATAGAGAATCAGTTATCTATGGCATCCATAACACATGAGTATGCTAGTCGTACACAAAATTTGAGGGAGGATCCTCTTGTGATGGTCAACCACAAGGAACATTCACAATTGTATGGGTTTGAAGAGAGGTATGAATAATTTTTTTATGAATCTACACATAGTTTATATCATGGGGATCATGAGCTACCTCCTTTGGAGATCATGGGGATCATGAGCTACCTCCTTTGGAGATCCCAGTGAAGGCTCAAATAATAACTACATATGATATAATTAAGCATATACCTGGTGGACTAGCCAATATGGAAGTTTATGCATCCGCTGATTGGGGGAATGGGCATATTACATATGTGGACCCATCAATTTGGGATACAGGTTCAAATGACACTAATGGAATGAGTGCACGAGATAAGATTAAGGGTACCATATATGCAGTGGTGATGTAGAGATTGTCATTGACAATCTATGTGAGGATCTTGTGAGGACCGTATGTTGGGTCATAACATTGTCCCATTCTTTTTTCTCAAGGATTGTATGGTTAGGTATGCTCATTAGTTTCCTTTCACCCCACATACGCATGAATCTAGGGAGACCCCTTGACATAGGCTTTGATCATACCATTGATTTTGGTTTACCCATGATTAATGAAATAATGGATGAGTTTCATGGTGCAACATATCTTTCTGAGATTGGCTTGTGTTTGGGGTACCATCAGATTAGGATGAGAGAGAAGGGTGCATAGTTACATTAGGAGAAGATAGAGATCATATGGGATCAACTCACAAATATTTCAGCTAATTGGAAGTCTCGCCTTTTGGAGGAATGTTCCAATAATAGGTTTGCTTATGAGTTAATGGATGACCAAATTCATAATGACAAGTATAGAGTAGTGGATGAAATTATCTACTATATATTTCACATATATTTAGTCCTTGAGTCCACACTTACGGAGAATATCATGTGGGCTATGCATGATACACCTTTGGCATGACATCAAGGATTTATAACCTACAAACAAATCAGAGAGAGGTTCTCTTGGAATATCATCAAGGATGATGTGTTGAAACAAGTGAGGGGGTGTATGAAATTTTAGTAAAACAAGTTATAGCATACTCATCCTGCAGGATTATTGTAGCCTTTACTCATTCTAGAACAAAAGTGGGAGACTGTGTCGATGGACTCCATCACAGGTTTACTAGAGGTGCACGGTAAGGATTGAATTTATAAGATGTTGATCGGGTTACCAAGTTAATGCATTTCATCATGATTTCATTGTACTATGAGGCACCGTAGGTGGAAAAGTTTTTTTTTGGAAGGCGCTTAGACTCCATGTGTTGCCTAATGTTGTTGTTTCTCCCTTTAACCTAGGTTCAGACCCTTGCTTGTTCGTTAACAAAGCTGAAGATATCGGTCTGATAGAGCAAGGGTTAGTTGGTAGCACCTGTGACGCAGATGTAGTCTCACCTGAGATATCTCTTATGGGTAACTTCCAGAACTAGGTTTTTGCAATTGTGTGGGTATTTCCTCTTCCTTGAAACCTTACTAGCTTGCTCAACCGAAGCCAATGGTTATATTACTTACTTTTATTGTGTGCATTCAATATATTACTCTACTTATCCATCGACATAGATTACAACATTTAATATAGTTCCTTATTGACGATTCCAAATAACAACAGTGTGACATATGCATATAAGGAATCGTTCATAAGAAAATACATACATTCATTCACAACATAAATTCATTTGACACGAGCATATCCGTCAAATATACACATAGACAACATTTAACGTGGAAACCCATGTGGGAAAAATCACAAAGGTGCTCTTCATCTGAAATGAGAAATATATGGCACCTTTCATCTGTGCACTCAACTTGCAGACACTGTTCTAGATCTTCTATACAATATATACAAACTTATCTCTCCTCTCATGTTCTCTAGTCTCATGTCTCTGAAGTTTCCTATCCTTCACCCTACTTTCGATATGCACACAGCTTGACTAAACTCAATCTTCTCTACAACTCTACAACTCTTCGACTCTACTTCTCTTCTAAGACAAAAAAAAACAAACACCTAGCGAGAGTGCAACCCGCACACAACTTGGGTTCTCTAGTTTATAGCCTCTTACACATTGTAGTCAACCAACTTCATTCTGTTAGTCGATAGACTATCATTCCTATTCTCGTTCATTTAGTACAACTATTAGTAGGCACTATCGGCCCAAAATACAAATATGCTTTATTCACTAAAGCATGCATTATCCTAAATGACTACTTACCCATGATATCTCAGGCTATCCTTTTTAACCACTGCATGTATTCTTCTATCGTGGTTCCTTTCACCACAACTTATTTTATCGCGGTTTCCCTTTTGTCATGAAATATTCCCTCACGAGTGCTTCTATCACAACTTACTTTCTACAACTACTTCTTCTGTCGTATCTCTTCCTCCCACAGCTTATTCCATCACAAATTCTCCTCTATTGCAGCTTCTTCTACAACTGCTTCTTCTGTCATAGCTCTTTCACCCACATCTTCTTTTGTTGCAGTTTCCTCTGTCATGCGATTAGACTCTTCATATTTATGAGCAGAATTATGGCTGAATTATGCCTATTTTTTCCTAGGGCCAACATTCCACCAACACTCACATGTGGCTCATCTCGAGCCATGCTAATATGAACCTTCAGTCATGATGAACTTACTTTGAAAATCTTGGAATATTTTCACTATCTTCTCTGTTTCCTGCCACACATCTTCTTATGCCTTCTGCAAATTCCCCACAAGGCCATAACTGATGTGTTCTGATGTTGTAATTCCTGTTGAATCTACTACTTGTAACATTTTCTTGCGTACAGGATGAATACTGCCTTTAAATATTTCTCCCTCTGCTTGCAATTCTGTGACTTTGTCAGTCCTCTTCTACTCTTGAGTTCGCAACGCTGCGACTTGCTTTTGTAGTTTCTTCATCTCAGTAGCCTTAGCCATTTTCTCTTCTATGGTTAATTTCTTCATCTCATTCTTCATTTGGTTCTCCTTGGTCTCAGCAGTAAGTAACCATTCTGTGAATTTCTCTAACTCTGCATTGTCAATCAATGCTTCCCACGTATGAGAAAATTTTTCGACTCCATCGGCACACAGTGCTTCTGCCTCTTCTATCTTCTTCACAACCTCTGTTGTTGTCTTCCAAAAATTTCTTCCAACACCTCGGGCAATGTACTAGGTATCACTTGTGATTATAACTCCATGACCTTTTTATGGAGGTCCTCTACTATTTCTCCATGTCAAATGACCTTGGACTTGACAAACATTTCATTTGTTATGCCTTCGTTTGCAAAATTTCTGCAAGAAAGTGTTACAACGTTGTCTATCCTATGCTTGTCCTCCTCCCATGTTTTGGATTTCTGCTCAGTTTCGTTGACTATTTTATTCATATTACAAATAGTTTTATTTTATGCTCGAAATTTCTTGATCAATTCGCCTTCTCTGACCTTCATTTCTGTGACTGCTGCATTTTGGATTGCATAAACTTCATATAGTGGTATTTGAGAAAAATCTATTGTAACATGGCCCAAGTTCTTGGCCATGGTATTTAGCTCTACCATTCCCAAGTAGAGTGCTTCTCCCACTAGTTGAGTCTTTATTGTTGGAATAGTTATCGACACATCAGTCGGTTGCTCTTATGATGGGCTAGCTAAGTCCCATGACACTGTCAATTGGGGTCTGTAGTCGACTGCTACTCGTACTTCTTTTACGGCTTTGCAAAGTGTCTGTAGTAGGTTTGTAATACTACATGTTAGATCTATTTGGGTCTCATCCAATTTATTCAAGCCCTGCATAGAGACTTCTCATTTCTTCCATCATAAGTGTAAAATTGACGCTGGTAAGTGTAATTTCCCCATTTTTAATAATTGCATAGCAGGACAATTCCATCAATCCTACTAGTTCCCTAGGTTGGGTGGAAACATTGGGAATTTAATAAGGGAGCTAATAAATGGTGTTTAGAAATTAGAATGAATAAATATTTATTTAATGGAGTTAATTGAATTAATTCAAGTGAAAAATGAAATGGCTACGGAGAATGGAGACACATGGAGACTATGGGGCCCACTCAAGCTAGAATTCCTATGTTAAATGACATCCTCCTCTTGCAATCTCAAATATATGGGAAGCCTAATGTTTTTGGATGGATTATAAGGTTAATATACTTGTCCATATACTTAATAGGTCTAATTTGGGATGAATTGTAACTTACATGGGGAGAGGAAGAACCAAATGGGAGTTTCATGGACACTTGGATAGATTCCCATTACATTTATGACATCTATGACACCAATCATGGAGATTCTATGAAAATTATGACACAAGTAAGATCTGAAGGATGATATCTGACATATATGACATGTCATGTCAAAATATACCATCCAATAGAGCTCTCATGTAAGTTTGGGAAGCTCAATGGGCTCCTACACAAATTTGGGGAAGTTGGAAGGCTAGGAAAGAGGGGACACATGTCAATTCATGAGCACACACCCTAATTCGACTTGGATTGAGTTTGTGGATGGATTGGGAACCTTATAAGTATAATAAAGTTTATAAAATATAGGAATCAACCAAGATAATGGATTTTGATCATTTGAGAAATTGTCATTTGTGAATTGTGAGAGCTAGTGGATGACTAGTTTTCTTGCCTTAGCCAATTTCGAGGGTGAAAGATTCCCATTCAAGTTGGTGTTTGGAGAGGTCACTCAGGTATTTCATGGAGATTTAATGGAGTCTTATTTTCAGGTGTAATCTATAGTAAGTCATGTGTATTCTTCTATTGCAACACTCTCTCTCAACTATTTCCAGTTTTCACAACATATTCATGCTAATAGAGGGATTGTGCTTTGGGTGAGCTATTGATCTATTTGGGGAAGATTATAATGCAAATTATATTATTTTATAATGTATATTATCTTTATTTCATTTTCATAAGTCTCTCAGGTCAAAATACCCAAAATAATTCATGTAAAAATGTTGAACAATGAAGAAATAGTGTCATTTCCCCACTATCTTGCTGTGAACCCTTGTAATGCCGATGGTTTCGAATTGGGAGAGTATTTAATTGCCAATTTATGATTTTAATAAGCTCCATATTCTATATTATTCATTATCATAATGTTTCAAGTCAAAATTCCCAATATTTGTATGTCAAAATGACTTTTAATGAGCAAACAATGACCATTTCCACTCTATTTTGATATATGCCATGGTAATGATTATTATTTCGAATGGATGAATGTATAAATGATAAATTTATGATGTATGGAATTTAATTAATGTTTATTTCAAGTATCATTTTTATTACTTAAGCATTGGAAGACATTTTACTCATTTTTATTGCATTGGGAGAAGATTTGGTGCATTTTCCCCAAGTGTCAAAATTGTGACTTGGGAGTTGTTATTAAAAGAGTCATAACAGCATGTATAAAATGAACCATGATAATTTTAAAAGGTACTTTACACATAAAAATCCTCTTTTCATAAATTCTAGTGACTTTGGGATCATTTGTGAAGCCATTTCCGGCAATTACCCAAAGCCCCAATTTGCTAGTAAAGAATCCTACTTTGAAAAGAACATTAAACAAGTTTTCAGAAGTAATTTTGGGGTCACTAAACATCTATGAACATAATATTTAAGTTATAATATCATTTATGTACCTTCAGAGAAAATTTGGGATCATTTGGGCCAATTTGAAGGTCTAGACATCAAAACTAGTTAATGCCAAAATTGGGAAAAAAGTGGAAAAATTGGTCATTTAATAAAATTTCAAAAAGGGACATTAGCATGGAATAAGAGAATTATATTGGAACCTGATGTGGTTTGATATTTATTAGGACAATAATTCAGGGATCACCATTAGATATTGAAACCCAAAAGTTCTTTTTTTGAAGAGGAAACTATGACTAGCGATGAAAAGAGAACCTCATATGATGGAGAGGAGATAATAAAAAGCATGGAACCTATACTTGAAGACATGACCAAGAATATTATGAAAGGATTCGAATTTTTGGCTATCTAAATTTGGAAAAAATATATTGAATTTAAGAAAACCAAGGGGAAAAATGCATCAGCTTGCTTGAAGGAGCAAAATCCTGGAGACCCATGAACCACCTAGTTATGAAATAGGTGAAGTAGAAGAAGTAGTAAATGAAGAGGATCAAAATTCACTCCCAAGTGACTCTGAAAAATATGAAGAGACATCACATAAGTATGAAGAAGTTTCTATTGAAAATACTGAAGATCATTTTGAGACACATTCTACCTTGGATATGAAACAAAGAGAATCTACTGAGGGATGCTTGAACTATGAAGGAGTACCTACTGATGGGTGCTCACACCTCTATGTTGGTGACATAGAGATCCATTTTAAAATAGTTTCTGCAATAAAAAATTCCATTAAACATGAAAATGAAGACCTTGTAGCGGTTGAAGAAGAAACAAGATCAACTTCCCCATCACCACTTGAGCTTCATGAAGTTGGTCCAAGCAAGAAGGAAGAAGATGAGGAGTTTCATTTGCAAGAGCCTGATTTTCTTGAAGGGTCCTTAAATATGAATGAAAATAAGATCTAATAGGACCTTATCATACTCCATGAAACTCAAGCATTGGTATCAAATTCTTGTTGGAGAGCTACTTCCTTGGAGGATCCATCCTCCCTTGAAGACATGGAGAAGATTCAAAGAGAAATGTGCAACATCAAAGGTAATTTCATGTCTTTTATTTTTCATAGAAAAAAATGTCATTGAGCTTAGTGAATGGTTACATGAATCCTACTTGAATAATAATGAATTTATTCATAAGCTCACAATTCAAAATGAGCAACTTCTTGAAAAGTTGCAAGACACTTGTTTTTCCTCCTATGTTTCAGATTGTCAAATGGTAGATTGTTTGGAGGATTGTCATGACATGGTGGATCATGAGAATTTGGGAAATTCGAATGTTCTTGATGTGTTTGAAGATGAACTTGAAGAGATCCAAACACTTTATGTGGTGGAAGAGGAACTTGAATTGTCTCTTGATGAAGGTTATGCAATTTTTAAAGTAGCGCATGATTCCTCTACATTGGAACCAATCTATGAAAAATGTTTCACACTTTTGAAGGAGCTGCATGATACTACCCATATGGATCCCTCCCATGATGAAATATATGCACTTTTTGATCATTTGGGTGAGTTATTTCATTCTCCTACATCCTACAATTCCATGTTTTGCAGCATTAGTCTCAATGAAGTATGGGTGAAAGGGTTCTTTTTGATGGTGCCACATGAGGAGTATGGAACTCATAGATTTAATTTTTATGATGAAATGGTTGTAGCACACTCTTATTCACATCCTTTGTTACATTATGATTATACACATCTACATGGATGCACCTATGATATGCATTTGAGTCACTTGAAGAATCATGGTTTTTCTTGCTCAACACTTGGTTCATTTGATGTTGGAGGAACTTCATCTGACACTTGGGTGAAGAGGGATATGATTGAGGAACACTATTATTGGTAGAAACATCCTCTATTATTTCATGATGATATACATATTCATGGGTGTATTGATGAGACTTCTTTGAGCCACTTGAAGTCTTCAGGTTTTCCTTGCTCCTTATTTGGTTCAGATTTTGGTGGAGGTTCTTCATTCACTTCTTGGATGAAAGAACACATGGCTGATTATATTGATGCAAATTATATATTTTTGGAGCAACATTATGGGACATGGGACCCTCAACTATGTCATTGGACCATATTTCAGTGGTCATTTTATGCTTGTGTGTATGGGCCACATGGTGATATACTTACTTGGATGTACAAGCACTTTCATGATTCTTTGATGAGGTACCTTCTTGATGTACATTTGTATGAAGTTGTTATGTAATTTCATGATCTATATTTTTTAATCATGATGTTTGGAAGGGTAAAATACCAAAAATGGGATCCTGGAATTGCTTTGTTTCATCTCACTTGGAGTAGCAGTTTGATTGTTGGTTTGAGAAAGCAAACCAACCTTCAGTTGTTTGAGTTCATCTTTGCAGAGCAGTGTTCATGTTTCCTATGTGGAGTAAATTTCGAGAGATGGATTCAATTTTCACATGCTTGGTTTTCATGGCATCTCATCATAGTCATTTCACACCATCCATGTCTCATGATCATATGGGACACTAGGATCATTTTTGGTCTCATTGGTTTCAATTTTGGGGGAAACATTGGAGATTTATTCACCACTTGAGAAGATGATTGTAATTAGAGTAGTGCAGAAAGAGGAATGGTGGATCCTGTATGATATTTTATTGGAATCTTAAGCAATTCAAAGTTTGGTAACTCAATACCAAGTTCAAAGAATTATACAGAAGCAAAAAAGGGGTGAAAGCGCAGAAAAGGTTTCAAAAATATGGAGGTAAAGATTATTTGCAGAAATTTGGTTTTTATGGATTTGATTAATCCTTTTGGTATTAGTGGTGATGTTATAGGAATATAAATATGCAAAATCCATATCTCTTTACTTTTGGGAACACAAAATTGCAGTACATGAGGTCCACTACTAAATTGTAGCTAAAGAAAATTAATGAGCATAACCATAACAGAGCACTTGGAGCAAAGGAAGGAGTACCAAATGAGGATTACACTTGGGAATATGAAATAATATTGCAGAATACAAATATTAAATTGCTTGAGGACAAGAAATCTTGGGTGGGGAGGACTGTAATGTCCCCTTTTTTAATAATTGCATATCAAGACAATTCCATCAATCCTACTAGTTCCCTAGGTTGGGTGGAAACATTGGGAAGTTAATAAGGGAGCTAATAAATGGTGCTTAGACATTAGAAGGAATACAAATTTATTTAATGGATTTAATTAAATGAATTCAAGTGAAAAATTAAATGGATATGGATAATGGAGACACATGAAGACTATGGGGCCCACTCAAGCTAGAATTCCTATGTTAAATGACATCCTCCTCTTGCAATCTCGAATCTATGGGAAGCCTAATGTTTTTGGATGGATTGTAAGGTTAATACAATTGTACATATACTTCATAGGTAGAATTTGGGATGAATTGTAACTTACATGGGGAGAGGAAGATCCAATTGGGAGTTTCATGGACGCTTGGATAGATTCCCCTTACACTTATGACATCTATGACACCAATGATGGAAATTCTATGAAAGTTATGACACAATTCAGATATGAAGGATGAAATATGACATATATGACATTTCATGTCAAAATATACCATCCAAGAGAGATCTCATGTGAGTTTGGGAAGTTCAATGGGCTCCTACACAAATTTGGGGAAGGTGAAAGGCTAGGTAGGGGGGACACATGTCAATTCATGAGCACACACCCTAATTCGACTTGGATTGAGTTTGTGGATGGATTGGGAACCTCATAAGGATAAGGAATTTTATAAAATTCATGAAGAAACCAATAGAATGGATTTTGATCATTTGAGAAATTGTCATGTGTGAATTGTGAGAGCTAGTGGATGACTAGTTTTCTTGCCTTAGCCAATTTCGAGAGTGAAATATTCCCATCCAAGTTGGTGTTTGGAGAGGCCATTTAGGTATTTCATGGTTATTTAATGGATTATTATATTCATGTGTAAGCTACAGGAAATCATGTGTATTCTTTTATTGCAACTCTCTCTCTCAACTATTTCCAGTTTTCACACCATATTCATGCTAATGGAGGGATTGTGCTTTGGGTGAGATATTGATATATTTGGGGAATATTATAATGAAAATTATATTATGTTATGATGTATATTATCTATATTTCACATTCATAAGACTCTTAGGTCGAAATGCCCAAAATAATTCATGTAAAAATGTTGAACAATGAAGAAATAGTGTCATTTCCCCACTATCTTGTTGTGAACCCTTGTAATGCTGATGGTTTCGAATTGGGACAGAATTTCAGTGTAAATTTATGATTGTAATCAGTTAAATATGATATTTTTTTGATTCTCAAAAATTTTCAAGTCGAAATTCCCAAGAGTTGTATGTCAAAATGACTTTTAATGAGCAAACAATGACCATTTCCACTTTATTTTGATATATGCCATGGTAATGATTATTATTTCAAATGGAGGAATGTATATATGATAAATGTATGATTAATGGAATATAATTTATGTGTATTTCAATTCTTATGTTCAGTACTTAAGCATTGGAATCCATTCTACTCATTTTTATTGCATTGAGAGAAGATTTGGTGCATTTTCCCCAAGGGTCGAAATTGTGACTTGGGAGTTGTTTTGGAAAGAGTCATAACAGAATGTATAAACTGAACCATTATGCATATGAGAATTTTAAAAGGTCCCTTACTCATACACAACATCTGTTCAGAAATTCGAGGGACTTTGGGATCATTTGTGAAGCCATTTCCGGCAATTACCCAGGGGTAATTAAGGCCCCAATTTGCTAGTAAAGAATCCTACTTTGAACAGAACATTAAAGAAGTTTGAAGAAGTAATTTGGGAGTCATTAAAAATATATGAAAATCATATTTAAGTTATAATATAATTTATGTACCTTCAGAGAAAATTTGGGAGCATTTGGGCCAGTTCGGAGGTCTAGACATCAAAACTAGTTAATGCCAAAACTGGGAAAAAGTGGAAAAACTGGCCATTTAATAAACTTTCAAAAAGGGACATTACAGTAAGGAAGATAGTTCCTAATATTTTTTCAGCATTCCTTTTCTCATGCCTTGTCTCAGGCTGCTCTGTCTACTTCCTCTTATCTCCCACTACTTTATATGTTGGGGTTGCACTAGAATCATTCTAGAGAGGGTTGGGATAATTTTGTGGATTTTATACTGGTGGTGGTGGGTCCCCTCCATGTTATCCATCCTTATTTGTCACTAGATCGTTCTATCATAGGTCTTCTTCTATAGATAGTAGGTCATCAACGACAAGTACTTGCCATTCTTGCGACCAATATTGGGTAATGGCCTCAACTTCTTCTTTAGATAGCATGTATTGTGTCACTTACCATTGGTGTTGTGGATATTATCACAACTGCAACAAGATATGATGGGGCCCAATTATAAAGTTAATAATGTTTCGAAACCACTAAATGGTCTCCTCCATAATTCTTGTTTCTATCTCACCTGATATTGCAGGGCCTCTCCATGCATAAAGAATTGTACATTGTTGTCTCTCTGTCTCTTCTTTATATCATTCTCAAACCAGATATTCTAGTATTGAGCTCCTTGAAATCAAACTGGTATATCTACCCCCTGGTATCTCGCTGGTTATTACCATGTGGCAAACGAAATCAAAATGAGTAACCATGAATAATGGAATGCGATACCTTTTTCATGTGGCTCCTCTGCAACTACTAACAACTCATTTAGTAGATAGTGTGACTAGTTCATTTGAACCCCCTCCACACATAGTTCAACCTCTACAATCATTCCTACAGTACATTGGTTTTGTCGCATCTTTCGTACCAACTTGGTAGCTAAAACTTAGGTACGAATCAAACAGTGTGGTATCTCTTGAAAAATCATACTTATCTTTTAACTTGTTCATCATCAGAGTGTCCTGTTTTTTTATTTAAATGGTTATGGATCTACGACTAAAAGTGGAAGCCCTGTAATCATTGTTATCAGCGTGACATCCACATAATTGTTTTTGTTGATCCATAGGAAACCACCGTGGAATGATACCAGCAACTGTTTGACACATGCATTCACCTCTGTTCTTCAACCGAAATGAGGCATCTACATCAACGACAATAAACCTACTTGGTCTAGTTCTCTTTCCCATTCCATTGGAACAAGGTGCTTTGGGATATCTAGTGTATTTTGTACAAAAACCATGTAATTCTTCATGTCCAATTCTAGAAATTTTCGTAAGTAATGATCGACAAAGGTCAGATTCTTAAGGTTTGGAAGTATGTTCTATGATACTCGAACTCCTTTCGATACAGTTGGTGCTACCTATTGAGGCCTGGAAAATCACAGGTAACAACAGTAGGGATTCAACCCAATAAACGTTCCCAACTAGCTCGTTATTGTTTGGTATGGGGAATCTGTCTGGTTTACGATTTGGCTACTATAGATCAAGTAACGGTTAAAGTGTTTTACCAGTTACGGCTCGGTCCAACGTAGGTTTATTTTTTAGTTTTTTTAATCTTTATGTATGATGTGCAAGTGCCTAACTAAATGCAAGTGATAGAGATAACGAGGAGGGTCACAACGTGATGTGCAGGTTCTTACCTCTTGTGTTACCTCTCTTGCTTCTAAATCACAAAACAAAGAGAAACTAACTAAGATTCACTAACCTATCCCTAAGGAGAAAAACTGTAACTAATGGTGAGTAATGTATTGTATTACATGCATAAAGAAAATCACAGATAGCTGTTAACATTTCTGAACACATGAATATCAATAGAAATATGAACAACAAGATAGCTTATTGTTAATTAAAACATTCATTACTCAATCACGACTGTGGAAATTTCACAAAAATAAATAGGAGTACATTCATAACATGAAAGAATTCAATAGGTTAGAACGATCTCACAGTTCATGGAAACAAGCTGAAAAAGAAATAGTTTACATCCAACTAGCCCATGGAAAACATTTGAAACTCCACAAAACTTTCTCCAACTGAAAAAAAATATAACTCTTTATTATAAGATGAATTAGTTCTTCTTACAATAAACTTCCTCAAGATAGTTTGAAAAAAGGTCCTTACTCCCTAAAACTTTCCTATACTTATAAAAAAGGCAAAAAACTCTTGGGCTGCCCCTCATTGCCTCTTGAGCTTCCCCAACGTTTCCTTTACAAAAAATTTGTCCTTTTGCTTGTGAAAAAAAAAGATAAATAAAATATATTACATTCTTTATCAATATTTCTAAAATTTCATAAAGAAGGCCCATCTTGCTCGTTCAATAACCTTTTCCATGCATTAGCATCTGCTGCTATGCTTTCAAATCCAGAAGGCTCAAGGAAACGAATGCTAATCTCATGCTTGGCCATCTGTGCTTTTACACCTTCTATTCTAGCTGGAATCAGGCACATCTGGTCCTCCAATAAGTGTATGCTGATAGCTGCGTGTGATACTTCATTATTAATATCCAAATCCCTGGCCTGCTGGATTTCTCGTTCATCCTCACTGTACCTGTCCTGTAAATGTTTTAAAAATAGTTCATGTTTAGGTAGCACCTACAATATTTTCACAATAGAATTCTGGCATCAGTTATAGGTTAGGAGAACTCTCCTAGAAAATTCAGCACAAGTAGTCTTTGTCCTTTTCACCATCTTCTTAAACTCCTCTGCAGTATTACTGGTGAATTCAATTAACTCATATTCTTGCTTCAATGTCTGCTAATATTTTACAGATAGGTTTGCGGGAGATTCTTTATTCATTTCTACCCAAACCATTCTCCCCTTTAGAATTTCCAATATATCTTGAGTCCTATCCAGAAACTATGAAGTGGTACTTACAATTTCTTCCAGCCTGGTGTCTATCTGCTGGACTTTACATCTTTCCTCTTCTATTTGTAGTTGTATTTGATGGATATTTTTTCTGACAATTAGAGCATATTTCTTTATGGGTCGGATGTGAGCTTTCTACTCCATGGCACTCTTTAGCGATGCTGTCAATGAATTCTTCTGTTCTTCAAAAGATTCTATCTGTGTTTGATAATGCTTCTCCTTTTCTTCTGCAGTATCCTTCTCTATTCCCAGCATAGTAACTTTGCTTTCCAACTTGTTCTTTTCCTCATTTAATTTTCCATACGATAGCTGAAGATGATCTTTCTCAGTCTTTAACTCTAACACTCCAGCTGTAACTTTTTCAACTTCGCCAAGGTAGCTTGAGAATTCTTCTCTATATTTTTTGCAGATATTGCTAGAGCATCCTTATCTGCTTGCAAAGTTTGGCATTCCATCTTCGAAACCTTGAATTCACCTATCATGTCCTCATATTTTATTTTTATATTCTGGCTTTCATCCCTTTCTTTCTTCAAGGTTTCCTTCAGCTGAGCTACTTTCTTCCGTGACTGCTCCAGATCAGTCATGATCCTATCCACGTTGTCTTCATTTGCTAAGGTTAAAGCTACCCCAGCCCTTGCCATTAACCGTGGATCCTTATGAGTACCATGTACTACTGTCTTGTCCGTAACCATCTTCCCTGGAGTTCCCCCAGTATCTACTTTTTTCTTGGTTCTCTTAACAATTCTCTTCTTTTCTTTGTCATAGAATATAGTATTAAAATCAGGTATTTCCTTCCCTTCGGTAGGCATGAAAGGAATCAAATCAAATTCAGAAGTTGAACCTTCCCCTAACATATTGCCAGAAGGAACAACAGGCTCCAAGGGATTTTGATCAGACTGTCCTTGTTCTTGATCTGTAGGATCTTGTCCTTCTTGTACATCAACTTGCTCTGTGGGCTTCTTTTCCTTTTGGGGCTCTGTTAACTTGAATCCCCCACTTTCTGCCTGTTTCTTCTTTATCTCAACTTCCTCTTTTCTTTTCTTTTCTTCTTCTTCCTTCTTAGCTGCTTCTTCAACGACTCGTTTCTTTTCTTCTTCTTCAATCCTCAACCAATTCTTTACTTCTTGTACCAATCTGATAGCATCTTCCTCTCTTTTCTTGGCCTCTTCCTCTTCTAGATTCTTAGCTTTCTCTGCAGTCTTGCGTTTTCGACCCACAGTTGTTATCTCCTGCTTGAATCTTTTCCTGAGGGATATCATGTTCTTTGCTTTGTGGAAGGTTTCCTCATCTTTATCCCAAAAATCAATGTACTCGAAATGAACTCCTGCTTCTTTACAATAATCAGCTACCTTATTTTCGGAGTCATTTGTGTGAAAGTTTATTTCTCCAAAGTGAAAATATTCTAATTCTTTAATAAACTCTGCTGCATTCTTGACCCTTGAAAGCTTATAACTTCCAATGAAAAAGGGTACTACAGGGTACACTGCCTTTTTATGTTCAACCAAAAAATTCTCTACTCCATCGATGTATAACTGTCTAACAACTCCTTTGTGGAGTACATAATCGGTAGCATATTTTGCGAGCAGAGAAGGAGCTCTCGAACCACCATACATCCTCACATACAAACCATCCTCTGTAAGATAATAACTCCCGAGTTCTTGTATGACCTTGAATGCTTCCTCTGACATGCAATCAAATTCTGTTAGGAAAATCAAAGTATATAGGGGCATGATGAAATTCTCACAAATCTCCCTATAATAAATGTAATACTTATGAGCCCAATACAATTTATAAGCTATGTACACTGGGGTTCGGTCCTTCTCCAAATTGCATTTTAAGGCAGGGAAAGGCTAAGTGCACAATATGCAATCAATTAAGATAGAACTCATGTAGAATTCATATTTCTTCTTGGATACTCCTCCCAAGGATGCACTTATACATGATGAAAGACTATTTGACAGTATACTGGCCCAGTTGAAAATAGTTCCTTGTGTAGCAACAAAAAAATATGATCGATATCCAACCAATATTGAAACTTTTTCCATTGGCTCTACCAAAAATCCTGTTAAGCATCAAAGCAATAAATCTGTATGGGGTACAGAGAGTTGAGGTATCATACTGTGCTGATGGTCTGGTCCTGAAGTTCTTTCCTGGAATCATCATCTTCTTTACCATCTCCACCAGATCCAAACCTACATCCTTTAACCAGCCTTCCATTAGATAGGTATGTGGTGTGGGTAGTTTATATGCCATAGCCACATAGGCAGGGCTGTATGCAGCATAGCCTTGCTTTGTAGTATTTGCTAAGATTATTCTCGTCACATCTGCCCTGGGTAGAATCCAACCTATCACTTCTGAGCATGGAAACAGTTCAGGCCTAGTAGCCACTTTCATCAAAGATGACCTTTCAATATTGGCATAAATGTGCATGTCTTCAAACTGAGCATCAGGGACATTCTGGCTTGAGATCATTCTAAAAATATCTCCCCATTTGTATTCCAGTTCTACTCCAATTCTGGCTTTGGTGTCTTCATAGATGAATTATACCTTGGTTATTACTTCTACCTCAGGTTCCTCTTCAGCCACCTGGGCTTTCTTCTTCTGTCTCTTTGGCATGCTGCTGTAATGGAAATCAACCTGTAACAATTATGCAACATGTTTTAGTCTAACTAACTCTAGAAATTGCGATAATGATAAACAAGAAAAACATATAGATTTTATTCACCTCTTCGACATGCATGCTGGCATATTTATGTCAAAAACACAGTCTTTATGAATGAGGGATTTAAAAACAAAGCCCTATAACAATGCTGCCTCCTCAACCTGCCCAAGCTTCACTTGTCTCAAAACCCTAGTCTAGAAATTCTTCTTCATCTCATATAGGTATTTTGGTTCTCATCAAGCTTATTCCACCGCTAAATCTCAACAAAACTCTTAAAATTACTCAGTTTCACTGCACTTCTTAAACCAACATGTAAAATCCTCTTTCAAACAACCCTAGTCGACTGAATGCCCTCCTGAATCCCACAGGAAACTGTGGTTGTAGGGAATATGGATTCTTAACCTTCGATCGACCATAAAGTTTCCAATAATAGGGTGGTGCAAATAGAGAAATGCCTGTCTGCACCATGCCCGACAACCCTGCGCCAGAGACATAGGTGCATACATAACGCTTAACGACAGACATACTCAACCTCCCACGAATGACATCTCGAGCAACAGGCTAAGCCCCTTAATGAAATAAAATATTCACAAGAAAAATGCAAGGAAGCGAAACTCTAACCCCCTGTGGAAAACTAACCCAACCCACTTTAATGGTTCAAAATCAACCAACAATACCCAAAGTAACAAGTCCACGGGTAAACCTACCTGGCAATAATGATGCGAATGACTAGACGAGACAAAACTCCACGGGTGTAGAGCAAGATGAAAAAGGTCTTGGCAGTGGTGCGCACACGTTTTCCAAACAGTTTCGACAGTGCAAATTGTTAGGAGGAATATTTCACCTTCTACGGACAGAAGCTATTCCTCTGGTCTGAATGGTTCAGATCCAGAACAAATGAATGACAAAGGATGAAGACCCTCCCTGGATATCGTAGATACTTGGAACCCCTGCTTCGATAGTAAACCTGTGTACTTGCAATCAGATTAAACACGCAAACACATCAAAGCTACCAGAACATAATCTATTAATCCATGTCAGTGACTAAGGAATCCAACAACATTTACATGTGAAATCAAATAACAACAGTAAAGTGGGATGGAAATCATCTTTGCATTGAGATTAAAATGGAGAAGTTTACAACCAATTAAGCCTTAGTGTTGAAATCATCTCCATGAAACCAAAAATTTCATCCCCATAAGCTCCAACTTTGCTCTCTATGCTCTCCAATGGCTTGGGCCAAGTGGTCAACCCAACACCATAACAATACTTCAATGGTTCTCCTCATCAACCATGGACATGAGCTTGTATTTATAAGGCTCAATGGATAGGAATGGTTGAGAGATTTGTGGATGAGGTGGACTCTAAGATCCTATTATGGGGTATCTCGAGCTCAACTGACCCACAATAATAGGGATAAGGGAGGACACGAGGCTCATGATCTAAAAGCCTCAAGAATCTTCTCTTTTTCCCATTTTACCTAGGGTACCACTTTTCTCCTTCTATGACAGAGCGGTTCAGGTAAGAAATGCTTATGGACCAAGGGCTATAGGCGGTGTGAGGAAGGTACTGCTCAAGGATAAAGGGGAGAGCACAATGCTGAGTATTTTCATGAAAGACTAACAAACAACATGGGTTTCCACTCCAAGTGATGGGATTAAGGGAAAGTAGGTATGTCAAAGGTCTTATCACATGATGATGATAGGATTTTGGTATAACAGGATGCCCCCCAAAGCATAAGTCTTATAGGGATACGATAAACGAGAGCTTTGAGAGAACAAGTCATCACTACGAGGTGAAAATGTCAGCCCAATCGGAGCATGTCTTCAAGTAGGCATCTGTAGCACATCAATATTTTGACTCATAGACACAAGTAACCAACTCATGGATATAGACCAATACAATGCATATCCATGGGAGGAATAAACAAGCATGGCTACTAGAATACAACGTAGATCCATGTGATAGAGGACTCAACCTTGGACATAGCTGCCAGACATACAATGTAGAACTATGTCATACAGATGCAAATTTTAGCATAGCCACGACCATACAATTGTGGATCCATGCTAGACATACAAAAATCCATCGCAACTTGGAGAAAAGCAATGAGCACTTTAAACAAATACCTAGGGTCTTCGTCTCGTCTTCCACAAGGTATGGTTCTATCCATGCGATTACAATGATCTGAAGTTGAACATGGTAGAAACTACTTGATTACTGGCCAATGATGTGAACCCTTAACAAGTGCGAGGGAGATCACCATTAATGTGAATGATTCCCAAGGTACCCTAGTACAATCTACTAAGTGTGAATAGATGTCTTGATGTCGAACACCCAGTCGATTCTATCGATCAAAGGTCAATGATGTGAACCTATGTCGAGAGCAAGAGAATATGTCATTAAGGCATAGAGATCTCAAGTTACTAAGTATTTGTTTCTAAGACTATTTCCTGGATGATGAGCTGATGTCGACGGGAATAATCTCGTCGAAGGAGGGCCATGATGAGTCCCACATCGATGACACAAAACTCAAAACATAGTTTTGGAATGGCGTGAATATAGTAACCATACGACTAACTCAAAAGTACTGACACAAGGATTGTGTTGACTATAGAGGTAAGACTTCTTCAAATTCCCTTTGAACATCGGGCGGCACGACAAAAATACTTGTCATCATGAATGAACGGGACAAACACACAATGTGACAGTGGACAATGCATTCTTTTGAAAGACTCAAAAGAGTGGCATGACTCATGAAAGTGGATCATCACAGAGATCAGCTGAATACCCAATTGACTGACATGATGTGCAGACAAGTGCCATGTTCAAAGGTAATGACAAACTACTGCCATTTATTTGCAAAAATGATTCCCTTCCCATTTCCCCCATCATGATCGATGAGTGCCTCTTTTCGGTTTTACGAGTTTAAAGAGGGTAACAAACACTCGATATAGCTTGTCGGAAGACAAGTCCAGACTCATATGTTTTAGGAACCTGAGAGAGGAGGGGTTCGTTCCCAAAATGGGTCTCTCAATGTTTAATTCAACAAGTCCAATGAAAGAAAACTCGGCATCGTTCATGTTTAAAGAGTCTGAACGATTACGAAAGAAGACTCCAAAGGGGTCCTTTTTCGTATGATTTAGTCTCTAAGGCCCGAAAAGGTGTAAAATCATACCTTAGAGAAGTTTTCCAGTCATCATTGGTTGGAGTGTTCCTTTTTCATAAATAGTCCTATCTGAACTGAAAAAAGAGATAACCTACCTTTGGACAGATGACTCTTCAAATGATTTAACGAGCGTGAAGAAGACAAGATCGCTCGATAATCTTTTCGTATTTAGGGAGCCTAAAAAGAGTTTAAAGAGGATTCCATGAGGTTTCTTTACACAATGTCACTTTTTACGAGCCTGGAAAGAATCGAAATGGATTCGATGATCTTTTTGTGTTTAAGGAGCCTGAAAAAGAGGTGAAAAGAAGACTCCATGACATTTCTTTACACAATGTCAATAATTTTTTTTTTACAAGCCTGGAAAGAATCTAAAACGGACTCAGAGCTTTGATACTGGGTTTAAGGAGCGTGACCAAAGTGTCGTAACAAATGCTCATCGACCTTTTACGTTTTATGGAAGTGCGAAAAAGTCATAAACAAACTCCCAAATCTTCATACTATAGTTCTCTTATCCTGCAATCGACTTAGAAACAAGTTTTAAATGCGTTCATAACTAGCATTAAGGGATTACAACTGATAAATTTAGATTAAAAAGTAATTTTACATCAAAAATATAGTATATCATACCCAAAAATGCCTATATAAGTCATGTAAATATTAATTTTTTTACTATTTACTCACAGTGGAGAGCATTTGGAGCACTTTCCTAGCCAGATCCTCAGCAACTGATACTAGGAGTTCCCACCATCATATTTGAGCACCGTCAGTTGCAGGTAACAGCTAAAACATTACTCTTTCTTTTCATAGCATTTATTTTGAGTTTTGATGGGGTTTTGGGCTTGTATGGCAAGCCCTAAAACCTTGAAAATGGGCACTGTGCATACCCCATACGGGATACATGGTACCTCCCAAGAACCATGCCTAAAACATAGATGACAGGCGGTGCCACCGCCTGTCTCCAATGGTGCACAAGCGGTGCCGACCATGGAGATTTGAAACTAATAGCACAAGCACTAACAAGTCATTCTTTTTATTTTAAATGATTAGAGATGATTCTAATGAGTGCTATGATTGTTTTTGGCAGGTTTTTTGTTGCTCAAACATGGTGATATGGAAAGAAAGGCAACATGAAAATGATGATGCTTTTGTTGAAAGGAATGCAGGTTGTATTGCCACATTATGGGATTGTGGTATCCTAAAATTCTTTCAGACCCCAAGCGTGGTGTCACACGAGCGGTTATTAGAGCACATACTGCGGATGTGGAATCCGGAACAACAGTACTTCGAGCTTGGGGCCCATATCTTGATAGTTGAGGTAGAGGATATCTACTTTCTGACTGGTCTCTCAAGGCGGGGTGCCCCCATCTCATTGACAGGTTCCCGTGGAGGGGATATTACCACTCGAGAGCTGATAGATCATCACTATGCTCCAGGGACGAGCACAATAGGGAAGAAAATCCCCATCAGAGTGGTGACGAATGGGCCCCTATGGACCGTCCTATTTACTATACAGAGGGTGGCTGGGAGTCAGGGTGTGCACCAAGATTCTAGGGCACACATGTTATATGCCATATAGGCCATGGCACCCACGGTATTCAACTGGGCAGAATCCATGCTTCCGATATTCAAAGACCAGCTGACTAAGTGTCGACAGGGAGAGCTAAAGAAGTTTGGCTTTGGTTCCATTTTAGCCTGCTTCTTCTTTGAGCGAGTTCCACATATGAGACCTCAGGTGGTATTCAGAAGTCTGAGAGCGTAGGACCCCCGTATGCTGAGGTGGGTCCAAGTCATGGCTCTTATAGGAGAAGGTAGAGGGAAGGTGAAGTTCGATGACCCGTTCTTCAGATGGCTTCGAGATCAGATCCTGAGATCCTGACCTACCACTCCCACCTGGTGGATAGTGGGGTGACATTGGTAAGAAGAAAGAAACCCTAAAATGGATGAAATGTTTTTATGTTAAATGATGAGACCTGTATTTTCTCATGCAGATGTTGGAGCAGCATGACTGGGAGGAGCTTCTCCACTGGATAGGTGAGGTGGAGCCCACTTTGTACCATGGGGTGATGATATCACTATGGAGTTAGAGGAAAACCTGGAGAGGTTGACCTTGGATATCCCAGATGCTTCCATTGATGAGCTCCCGATGAGGTATTAGAGACCTACAGCTCGAGTACCGAGTCGATTCAGTAGGCTGTTGTGTAAAGTAGCTCAGGTAGTGATGTGCTACCACGAGCATCACTAGTGTATGAGATATGTACTGAAATTTGACAGCTTCAGGATTTTGTATAGTGATTTTTCCTGAAATCCTACATGCTTTAGATGAGGTCTCGGGACCTGTTTTTTGTAAACTTTTTCGTATATATATACAGACTTTACCCAGTGTTTATATGTCTCAAATGGTAAATCATTTTATATGAGTTTTATGTGTCTTTATATGTTTATTCACATTGGACCATGTTTGATTTCAATGTCATGAATGGGAAATATGCCAATCTAGGATGTAATTAGCTAATGAGTCAGCAACTACATTATGTTCCCTAGGGATATGCCTATAATTGATGGTTTCAAATGATCTTTCTAGAAAATTTACTCTCCGAAAGAGGCAGAGAAGCACAGGGTTTCTAATGGTGTAAATATGGTTTAAATGGCAAACCACGAGTTGCGAGTTCATCAAGACTACCAGATTGCGAACATCTTGGGAGGAAGCTTCAATCAGGAGACTGATGACTGCTTCATATTCGATGATGTTATTAGTAGCGGGACCTATACAAACCACTCCTGAACTAACCAAATCTTCAGCCGGGGAATAGAGGACCCAAGAAGGTGAGGTGAGATTCAAGGTGTGGCGGAAAGCACCACTAGCGAAGCCGTAGAAAGCCATCTGCATGACCAAAACATGGTATAAGTAGACGCAAAGACTAAACTCAAAACCATATTGAAAATAATAAAAGCACGTTGAAAGCCAAGCAATATACATATATACAAGATACTACCCAAGAAAGACCTAGGCGTAGTACCTTTTCAGGTACATCCCATTGCGAGTTTGCCCCAAAGGGATTCCATCATAATCAACGAGCTCGTAGGCTCCTTTCTCTAAAACCTTAGAAATGATGAAAGGTCTGTACCACATGGACTCGAACTTACCCTTCCCTAGTTTTTCATATCTCTGATCATAAGTCAAGACTAGGTCACCCTCATTAAAGGCATGAGGTTGGATAGATTTATCATACTACGCCTTGATGCATTTCTTATGTGTGTCATTAGCCAAGGCAACATCTCTCTGAGTCTCGTCAAGGTTATTCAAGTACAAAAATCTTTCTTCCTCTGCGGAAGTGTCTGGGAGAAGTTCGACGGCAAGTTGTAAAGATGGAATCTGACATTGAATCAGTAAGATAGCTTCGAGTCCATAGACAAGCTGGAATGGCATGAAACCAGTGGCTATTTTCACCGAAGTCTGATAAGCCCAAAGAGTGGAGAAACGAACGTGGTGCCAGTTGGATTTATGATCTCCAACCATCCGATGAAGCATAGTTTTTAAAACTTTGTTAATGGCCTCTACCTGACCATTAGCTTGTGGATAATATGGCGTAGAGTTTTCATGGCAAAAACCTAGCTTGGCACTTATTTCCTCCATCATTTGATTACGGAAATGGGATCCGTGATCAATAACGATGGACTGTGGGACTCCAAATCTAGCTATGATATGATTGAATAGGAAGAGAGCAGTCGTCTTATCATCTTCCGCATATGTAGGCATGGCCTCAGCCCATTTCGTGAAATAATCAATGGCTACGATGATGTAACCATGCCTCCCGGCTGAGGTAGGATTACAATGCATGAAATCAATCCCCCATTTGGTGAATGGGACAATGGAAATGACAGGGTGTAGTGGAGTAGGATGGGTGCACTTTGTAGGATAAAAGTGTTGACAAGGTGGGCATTTATTAACAGCCTCATGACAGTATTTGAAGACAGAAGGACAGAAATAGCTAGTGCGAAGGATTTTCTGGGCTGTAGCCATCCCAGATAAATGACTGCCACATGCTCTAGAGTGGGAATCATTCAACACATGTTCAGCCTCCTCATGGGTGAGGCATCATCGGAGAATAGAGTCAGTCCCACGTCTATACAAGGTATCATTCAAAATGAGGTAGTATTTCGCGTGGTGACGGATGCGACGACGATCGTCACGGGATAAATGCGGCTGAAATCATTGTGTTTGGAGATAAATAAGAAAATATCCATACCAAGGGTCGGTAGTGCTAGTCATGAACATGAATTCATCCGAAAATGAATCACTGGGCTCAGATTCCATCGAAGCACAAGGAAGATCACACATGAGCTCGGAAAATACCAAGGATTTCTTTGATGTGGCTTTGGCAAATTCCAGATCAAACTCTTGTAGTATGAATATCCATCGGGAGAACTTGACCTCGAGCACCTGATGAGTCAGGATGTAATACATAGGGTTCTGGTCTGCTAATATAGTGGTAGTGTGGAGCAGAATGTAGTGATGAAAATTTTGTATAGCAATGACTGTGGCCAATGCTAAATTTTCCACATGTGAATAGCGAGTTTTGGAATCCATAAGATTCTTACTGGCATAATAAATCACATGCTCCTAACCGTGGAGATTTTCCTGCACTAAAACCATAGCGATGGTAGTAGCAGATGCAGCAATATACAGAAGAAATTCCTTTGAATAATCTGTGGGTTGTATCATGGGTGAATGAGTCAGAGTGTGCTTAAGATTATCAAAGCCGCATTGGGCCTGGTCATCCCAGAAGAACGGGGTGTTCTTTTTGAGGAAACGCATATAACCGTGCATTTTCTCTGTGAAATTGCACACGAAATGACGGAGAAAGTTTTCTTTCCCTTGCAAACTTTGGAGTTCCAGGAGATTAGTTGGGGATGGTAGAGCTAAAATGGAGGTGATTTCCAAAGGATCAATCCGGATGCCATCTTTGGATACCACAAAAACTAGCAGACGTCCCGTCGCAACGCAAAAAACACATTTATGCGGATTGAGCCATATATTATAACGACGACATCCTAGGAATATCTCTCTAAGATGACCATGGTGGTCCTCCCATCACTGTGAATGAGCAGGGAGGTCATTAAGGTACGGTTCAACAATATGTTTAATATCATGAAACGCATAGGACATTGCGCGCTGAAACGTGGCTCCAACATTTTTCAAGCCAAAAGGTAACTTATTATATGCAAAGGTTCCCCATGGGAAAATAAATGCCATCTTATGTTGATCGGAGGGTAATATCTCAATCTGATTATAGCCAGAGAAGCCATCCATAAATGAAAAGATGACACTTCCAGCATAGTTGTCGATAATTTGATCAATATGCGGAGTAGGAAAGTTGTCCTTGGGACAAGCTTTATTCAAATCCCTAAATTCGATACAGACTCTAATGGTGCCTTGCTTTTTATTGACAGGGAAAACGTTCGATATCCATTCCGTCAGGGGTACTAGATAAATAAACCCGACTTTGAGAAGTTTCTCAATTTCAGATTTAATAGCTGTGGCCTTCTGAGGATGGAGTTGCCTTAGTTTTTTCCTGATAGGTTTAGCCGTGGGATAGGTTTTAATCTCATGGACCACAATGGATGGGTCAATCCCTGGCATCTCTTCATAGGACCAAGAAAAAATATCACATAATTATTTGAAAAGTGCCTTGTATGCTTCAGATTCATCTGCCGAGCAGTTCTTCCCAACATGAACATGCTCGATAGTATCAGGCTTGGCTGATATGTCAATCGGATTCATCTGAGTAATGTTGCAAAGGTTTCCTTCAGAATCTGTGTCTTGCAACAATATGGGACTTTGGGGTATGTTGACAATATCAGTAGGAAACATGGATGCATAATCATGGCTAACCGAACTAGTGTTGGGGACGAACATGGATCTATGATGGTGATCCTTCCAAATGGACTCATCTGTATTCATGATCTCCATAATGAACTCATTAGAAGGGAAAGTCTCCAAGAGATAATCTAGAATAGGAAGGGAGCGTTCTATCAGTATGATAAATGGTAAGGATCCGAAGCCACTAGATGAAGATCATCAGTGTGATCATCGAAAAAGGTTTGAATGGCATCATACATTACTTCGTGTGGACTCAACAACTTGTTTACCCTTAGGCTTATAATAAAACGAGGTGATCATATGGACTATTGCGGTATCCATGCTAGGAGGAGTGGATGGAAAAATACCCATAAGGGATGAATCCTTCAACATGCCTAACCCAATTGAATGGTAAGGAGGAGGGGACTGGCCTAACATGGGGATGTTATTAGCCATGGAGGTAGTAACATCCGACGTACAAAAATCAAGCTGGTAAATGGTAACAATTCTCCCTAGATGTGGAAATTGGATTGTTCAGAATACTGTTGAGGTGACAACAGTCATGGCATAGAACCAATTTCTTCCTAGAAGGAGGTTGTAATCTAAGGGGGCATCTACCACTTCTACTTGAATGGAAACGGTTTTTCCCCCCAGCTCGATTGCTAGAACTGATATGAGACCATGGGGTTGGAAACCCCATTCGTCAAAGGCCTTGAGGGTTGTAGGTGATGTTACAAGCTTGTGAGAGCCGAGAGCCTTGCAACAAGACAGAGACAAAACCAAGGTCGAAGCTCCTTCATCTAGTACCGTTCTAAAAAATTTCTTTTCGACTACTTTCATAATGATCTGAAAAGAAAGTTTATGAGGTAACCTAGACTTATGGTTCTCAACGTTGAAATGAATCAAGTTAGTGTTATCCGGGTCTAAAGCTCCTAATGCTGTCAACAAGTTTTTGTGCTGTGTGGGGCAACTTTGGAGTACTTCTAAGGTAGACGTTGCACAAGGTTCCTGAGCGAGATCTTCAATTACATTATAAAATTGAGTAGCTCGAGCATTAGGGTTAAATATAGCCTTCCGAAGAGTACTCTTGGGTGGACGCAAAATCATGTTGAGGGTAGGATTCTCTATAGATAGGGGGACAGTAGATGAGGATGCAGGAGAACTAGTAGAGGGAGCTTTCCCTAAAGAAGAATGATCTTCTTTCTTATCTGTGGGTTTGTCATAATTCTGACTTCAATTTTGTAGATTAATGGTATCTGAGGACATCATACAAATTTCTTCTCATGAACGAGAGTTACCTGATTAGACATGTGGTCTACCAGTTGTTGCTGAGAGGGAAAAGGGTCTGTTAGTATTGCAGGTGTGGGATTTGATTTTAGAAATTAGGAGATTTCATCTCGACGAGGACACTCCTTTGAGAAATGGTCACCTCCGCATACCAGACATGGATATTTTGCCTTTCTTTTCCCTTTATCATTATCACTGTTGGTTGGTCTTAGATTCTCCTATTGGTTTCCGGGTTTTTTATTCCTATTTTTACCCTTCTTTTTATTGCCCAAGGTTTGAGTACTTTGAATAGAATTGACCTCACCGAAAACATTAGGAGTTGGAGGAGTAGGGGTGGCAGTTTGGGGTTGCTTGGCAGGTTTCACTGCTGGCGGGGACTGGATTGAACCAACAATCCCATCAACAGGTACTTCTGCTGGTGGCTTGGCAGGATCGGTGCTGGGGCGAGGAGCTTGATGAATCAGGTCATAAAGAGTTCTGGACTGGGAATAAACCAAGTTTAGGTACTGAGCCCGACTAATAGCCTGCTCTTCAGTAATGACACCGCCCATAGCTACATCTCGGGAAATAGGAGGCAACAAATATTTGGTAAACCAATCAGCTAATAACTGATCTGGAATAGGGGCCTTAATAAGCCTTCTCCACCTTCTCCTTTCATGAATATGGTCAGATATATGGGTGGAGGTGTTCTGTCGCAGAAAAGTTAAGAGATCAGTACCCGTTTCATAACGAATAGGGAGCTAAAAGTGTGTAAGAAACACAGTTTCCAACGAGCCAAAATCCACAAACGAATGTTGTGGGAGTTCAATGTACCACTTCACGGCTCTACTGGTCAAAGTTCGTTGAAAAAGACATAACCAAACTAAATCATCCATGAGGGAGTTAGAAGAACACCACAAATGGAATGTCATAACATGGTTTTTCGGATCGTCTCCTTGCTTCCCATTGAATTTGGGGATGTCCGATGGTAATTTTACCGGAATAGGAGGCCACGAGGGATTGTGTTGAAAGGGGTCATTAATCAACTTGGACAAGTCAGGTAACTCCAAAGTTGCTAGGAAAGGTAATTGACAGTTGGGTTGTACATACTGGTAATATTGATATGGCATATAATTACCAGTAGGACCATAAGTGGACTGAAATATAGGTTTCTATGATGAAGAACTAGTGGAAAATCTGCTCGCAGGGGGTTGATTTTCGAGATCAAGACCGCTAGGGCCTCCAAGAGGAGGAATGCCAGGGCCTCCGAGACCACTAGGACCACCAGGAGGTAAACCTCCAGAGCCTCTGGAACCACTAGGAGGAGGGCCACTAGTCCCCCTAGTACCACTAGGACCATTAGGACCATAAGGGGGAAAGTTTCCAGATTCTATGGGACCATTAGGCCCCCCAGGGGGAGGAAATCCATAAGGCAGTCCTCCGGAACCTCCCGTAGTATGTATAGGTATCCCCCCCATAGTTGGCATGTAAGACCAGTTGGGTTTCCCCCATGGCGTAAAAGTATTACTAGGGTATGGAATTCTAGCATAAGGCATTCCTGTAGGATTGGGTGGATGATTAATGTTACCTATAGGTATTTGATAACCATAACCTCTAGAATATTGTATGGTTACAGGTTGTGCCCCCAAGGGTTGACCTAAACTGGATGGGGGATTAACCACATTAGTATGGGTGGGAGGGACATAAACTGTAGATGGTTCTATATTAGAGGTTTGCCCTTGACTAGATACAATTCCGGTGCTAGATAATGTAGGTCATGCTGGGGGTTGCTCCTCGACACCAGAAGGTACTGACAAAATAGGGATTGAAGGTTGGGCCCTAGGTGCAAAAGACCTGGGAGGATTTGGAACAAACATAACATGGGAGGTGGTATTTTGACTTGAGTTGTGTGGTGTTACTGCACGATCTATAATCAGTTCAATGGGTCTCATAGAATCGGCAAGTGAACGATATCCCATAGGAACAGATGTGGAACATGATGGTGTCGGGCCTAATAGTTCATCTATTTGCTTGTCAATATCCTGTGCACAGAGAATGGAAAGGTGGTATTTCCTACGTTCTTCTTCATCTTCAGAAGATTTTAAACGAGTGCCAAATGAGGCAATGTACTGTCCTATAGAGGTATCCTAGAATGGAGCATTGGGACCATAATCCAGATGGGTAGTATCATCAACATGACCATCTGTGGGAGAATGGAACGAGGAATTTCCCCGAGAAGGCTATTGGACCAAGGGAGGTGAGTGTGAAGAATATGGTCCTCCACTTTCTGCAACCACATTATCTCCCACTTGGAAGGTGGTAGTAGCTCCTTGATCGATAGCTTCCATTGGATTTTCTCCTGAACCAGGAATAAAATCAGGTGGAAAGCCCCGTACTCTTCTGGACTGTCTTAACTCAGCCAGTTTGTATATCTCCTATCTAACCAAGGGTCTAAAAAACTAGAAAACACACCAAAAAATTTTCCTACACAAGCTACAGGTCAAAACAAGCACACTTAAAATGATAGGAGGAGTTCAAATAGTCAGGTCTCTCACCAGGATTGTCAAGAAGGTGCCACTCGTGATATACCTCGAGGGTACATGCATAGTAATCTCCCCGAATGCTATTTTTAGTGTATGTCTCCAAGCAAGATGACCAAAGGGCTTTTATCAGATGGATAAGGTATCCTAATGGGGTCTCCTGATATACTCAAGGTACGTGGGAGCTCGAATCGGTAATAGTGCTGTCTAATGCATAACCGTACACAAGGGGCCTTTCGATATACAATTGAGTACGTGAAGTACCTTTCTATATACCTCAAGGGTACGTGAAAGGCTGTTCGATATACCAACGGTACGTGGAAGAACCGCGCGAGTCCCGAGATGTAATGCAGACAGATAACGACAGCTCCTACACTTAACGACGCCCGAACACGTCTCTAACCTATCACTCCAATTGCTATGTAAATTTTAACCTATAACTACCGTTAATTTTAAAGTGGATGGTTAGGTGAATGCATGGTGTTTTGATAGAAAAGTAAAACCATGCAATATGCTTATGCAAAATATTTCACTTTACCGTTCAGTATGCCTACTTACGGGAGGGAAAGAGAGTATTTTCTTTTGTTTGAAAACCAAAAATATTTCCAAACAACAGTCTTGAACACAAAATCAAAGACAAGTAGCACTTTCCAAACTCATTTCTCTTTTCTGAAAGCAATGAGAAGGGGAAGAATCTCTTTTCGTAAAAGAAAAACAAGAAGCACACTACCTGCAAATGCACTCTATTTTCAATTTTCTTAAAACATAGGGAAATCTAACTTAAAACTACCATATTTTTTATTTTGACAAGATAGTACTAAATGCATAAGAGACGAAAGAACATGAAGAGCCTGAAATCTTGTAAAGCCAATCAGAGATCCAATGTCCAACGCTCAATGATGATAACCTAATCTTAGTAAAAAAATTTCTTTTTTAAAGGAAGAAAAAGAATTTTTCTATGCAAACAAGAAATGAAATTAAGACACCAATCAAGTGTTCTTCTTTTAGTCTATATAACAGAAATGAAATGAGATCTTAATAACACCCTAAGATTTTCAAAGAACAAGAAATCCTTTCACAATTACAACCAACAAGCACCAAAGTGAATGAATAATCAAAATTTTAGCCTAGATTTTGAATTTCCCAATCAAACCAATCATTAACCATAAAATTGCAAATCAGAAGCATCATATTCTGACACACAAGCCTGACAGTGTAGGGCTAAAAGCAAAATCAACTCAAATTTTTACAAAAAATGAGAAAAATGAGGTCTTGGAATGATGCCTACCTGGCACTGCGCTTCTCGAGTATTGACAGAGCGGTTCTATCCCAGCACCACTTCTCACCAATAGGACTTAGGCGATGGCACCGCGGGCTGCTCATTAGGTTCAGGCGGTGGCACCGCTTCTCGCCCACTGCATAAGCACGATTCCCTGTCAAATTCCAAAAAACATAGATAACAATAGATCAAGTCAGAAAAAGACCAGATCAAGGTAAAAACTGATAGATTGAAAGTGAGAAAGAGCATAAAAGGTTGAAAATAATTCAGATCTAAACAGATCTGGAAGTTTCAAACCAAAATCCACTTAGTCAGATAGCAGATCTGATTGAAGAGAGTTGGAGAAGGAGCCTGGATTCGGACAAGAGTTGAAGAATTGAGGAAGATCAGATCGACTGATACATACATTCATTCCCTAGCAGAGTCGCCAGAATTGTTAGCAGGAATGTTTCACCTTCTGCGGACAGAAGCTGTTCCTCTGGTCTGAATGGTTCAGATCCAGAACAAATGAACGACAAAGGATGAAGACCCTCCCTGGATATCCTAGATACCTGGAATTCCTTCTTCGATAGTAAACATGTGTACCTACAATCAGATTAAACACACAAACACATCAAGTCTATAGAACATAATCTATTAATTCATGTCAGTGACTAAGGAATCCAACAACATTTACATGTGAAATCAAACAACAACAGTAAAGTGGGAAAAAAATCAGCTTTGCATTAAGATTAAAATGGAGAAGTTTACAACCAATTAAGCCTTAGTGTTTACATGCATCTCCATGAAACCAAAAATTTCATCCCCATAAGCTCCAACTTTGCTCTCTATGCTCTCCAATGGCTTGGGCCAAGTGGTCAATCCAACAACATAACAATACTTCAATGGTTCTCCCCCTCAACCATGGACATGAGCTTGTATTTATAAGGCTCAATGGATAGGAATGGTTGAGATATTTGTGGATGAGGTGGCCTCTAATATCCTATGATGGGGGATATTGAGCTCAACTGACCCACAATAATAGGGATAAGGGAGGACACGAGGCTCATGATCTGGAAGCCTCGAGAATATTCTCTTTTTCCCATTTTACCCAGGGTACCGCTTTTCTCCTTTTATGACAGAGCGGTTCAGGTAAGAAACACTTATGGACCAAGGGCTATAAGTGGTGGTACCACTTATGGACAACAAGGAATAGGCGGTGCAAGCAAGGTACCGCTCATGGATAAAGGGGAAAGCGCGATGCTGAGTATTTTCATGAAAGACTGACAAACAACATGGTTTTCCACTCTGAGTGCTGGGATTAAGGGAAAGTAGGTATGTCAAAGGTCTTATCACATGATGATGATAGGATTTTGGTATAAAAACCTTCCATTCTAGCCAGAATCAGGTGCATATGGTCCTCCAATAAGTGTATACTGGCAGTTGCATGTGATACTTCATTTTTAATATCCAAATCCTTGGCCTATTGGATTTCTCGTTCATCCTTGCTGTACTTGTCCTGTAAATGTTTTAAAAACAGTTCATGTTCAGGTAGCACCTCCAATATTTTCACATCAAAAGTATAGCATTGGTTATAGGTTAGGACTACTCTCCTGCAAAATTCAGCACAAACAATCTTTGTCCTTTTCACCATCTTCTTAAACTCCTTTGCGGTATTACTGGCAAATTCAATTAACTCATATTCTTGCTTCAATGTCTGCTGATCTTTGATGGATAGGTCTAAGAGAGATTCTTTATTTGTTTCTACCCAAACCATTTTCCCCTTTAGAATTTCCAATATATCTTGAGTCCTATCCAAAAAATATGAAGTGGTACTTACAATTTCTTCCATCCTGGTGTCTATCTGTTGCACTTTACATCTTTCCTCTTCTATTTGTAGTTGTATCTGAAGGATATTTTTTCTAAGAATCAGAGCATGTTTCTTTATGGGTCAGATGTCATCTTTCTGCTCCATGGCACTCTTTAGCGATGCTGTAAATGAATTCTTCTGTTCTTCTAAAGCTGCTATCTATGTCTGATATTACTTATCCTTTTCTCCTGCAGTAGCCTTCTCTATTCCCAGCTTAGTAACTTTGCTTTCCAACTTGTTCTTTTCCTCATTTATATTTCCAAACGATAGCTGAAGATGATATTTCTCAGTATTTAAACTCTGATACTCCAGCTGTCACACTTTTTCAACTCCACCAAGGTAGCTTGAGAATTCTTCTCTATATTTTCTGCAGATATTGCTAGAGAATCCTTATCTGGTTGCAAAGTCTGGAATTCCATATTCAAAACCTTGACTTCACCTATCATGTCCTCATATTTTCATCCCTTTCTTTCTTCAAGGTTTCCTTCAGCTGAGCTACATTCTTCCGTGGCTGCTCTATATTAGTCATGATCCCATCCAGGTTGTCTTCATTTTCTAAGGTTAAAGCTACCCCAACCCTTGCCATTAACCGTGGATCCTTATGATTACCATGTACTACTATCTTGTCCGTCACCGTAGTCCCTGGCTTTCCTCTAGCATCTAATTTTTTCTTGGTTCTCTTAACAATTATCTTCTTTTCTTTGTCATAGAATATAGTATTAAAATCAGGTATTTCCTCCCCTTCGGTAGGCATGAAAGGAATCAAATCAAATTCAGAAGTTGAACCTTCTCCTAACATACTGCCAGAAGGAACAACAAGCTCCAAGGGATCAAGATCGGACTGTCCTTGTTCTTGATCTATAGGATCTTGTCCTTCTTGTACATCATCTTGCTCTATGGGCTGCTTTTCCTTTTGGGGTTATGTTAACCTGAAGCCCTCACTTTCTGCCTGTTTCTTCTTTATCTCAAATTCCTCTTTTATTTTCTTTTCTTCTTCTTCCTTCTTAGCTTCTTCTTCAGCGACTCGTTTCTTTTCTTCTTCATCAATCCTCAACCAATTCTCTGCTTCTTGTACCAATCTGATAGCATCTTCCTCTCTTTTCTTGGCCTCTTCCTCTTCTAGCTTCTTAGCTTTCTCTGCAGTCTTGCCTTTTCGACCCATAGTTGTTATCTTCTGCTTGAACCTTTTCTTGAGGGCTATCATGTTCTTTGAATTGTGGAAGGTTTCCTCATCTTTATCCCATAAATTAGTGTACTCGAAATGAACTCCTGCTTCTTTACAATAATCAACTACCTTATTTTCGGAGTCATTTCTATGAAAGTTTATTTCTCCAAAGTGAAAATATTCTAATTCTTTAACAAACTATGCTGCATTCTTGACCATTGAAAACTTATAACTTCCAACGAATAAGGGTACTGCAGGGTACACTTCCTTTTTATGTTCAACTAAAAAATTCCCTACTCCATTGTTGTATAATAGTCTAACAACTTCCTTGTGGAGTACATAATCGGTAACATATTTTGGGAGCAAAGAAGGAGCTCTCGAACCACTATACATCCTCACATACAAACCATCCTTTGTTATATAATAACTCCCAAATTCTTGTATGACCTTGAATTCTTCCTCTGACATGCAATTGCATTATGTGAGGAAAATCAGAGTACATAGGGGCATGATGAAATTCTCACAAATCTTCCTATAATAAATGTAATACTTATGAGCCCAAAACAATTTATAAGCTGTGTACACTGGGGTATGGTCCTTCTCCCAATTGCATTTTAAGGCAGGGAAAGGTTGAGTGCATAATATGCAATCAATTAAGATAGAACTAATGTGGAATTTAGATTTATTCTGGGATACTCCTCCCAAGGCTGCACTTATACATGCTGAAAGACTATTTGACACTATACTGGCCCAGTTGAAAATAGTTCCTTGTGTAGCAACAAAAAATATGATTGGTATCCAACCAATCTTGAAACTTTTTCCATTGGCTTTACCAAAAATCCTGTTAAGCATCAAAGCAATAAATCTATATGGGGTACGGAGAGTTGAGGTATCATACTCTCCTAAAGGTCTGGTCCTGAATTTCTTTCCTGAAATCATCATCTTCTTTACTGTCTCCACTAGATCCAGACCTACATCCTTTAACCAACCTTCCATTAGATAGGTCTGTGGTGTGGGTAGTTTATATGCCATAGCCACATAGGCAGGGTTGTATGCAGCATAGAATTGCTTTGCAGTATTTTCTAATATTGTTCTTATCACATCTGCCCTAGGAAGAATCCAACCTATCACTTCTGAGCACGGAAACAGTTCAGGCCTAGTATCCACTTTCATCAAAGCTGACCTTTCAATATTGGCATAAATGTGCAAGTCTTCAAACCTAGCATCAGGGACATTCTGGCTTGAGATCACTCTAAAAATCTCTCCCCATTTGTATTCTGGTTCTACTCCAGTTGTGGGTTTGGTGTCTTCATAGATGAATTCTACCTTGGTTATTAATTCTACCTCAGGTTCCTCTTCAGCCACTTGGGCTTTCTTCTTCTATCTCTTTGGCATGTTGCTGTAATGGAAATCAACCTGGAACAATTATGCAACATGTTTTAGTCTAACTAACTCTAGCAATTGTGATAGTGATAAACAAGAAAAACATATAGATTTTATTCACCTCTTCGACATGCATGCTGGCATATTTATGTAAAAAACACAGTCTTTATGAATTAGGAATTTAACAACAAAACCCTATAACAATGTTTCCTCCTCAACCTGCCCAAGATTCTCTTGTCTCAAAACCCTAGTCTAGAAATTATTCTTCATCTCATACAGGTATTTTAATTCTCATCAAGTTTATTCCATCGCTAAATCTTAACAAAACTCTCAAAATTACTCAGTTTCATCGTACTTCTTAAACCAACGCGCAAACTCCTTTTCCAAACAACCCTAGTCAACTGAAGGCCCTATTGAATGCCACGAGAAACTTTGGCTGTAGGGAATATGGCTTCTTGACCTTTGGCTGACCATAAAATTTCCATGACTAGGGTGGTGCAGAAATAGAAATGCCTTTCTGCACCATTCCCCACAACCCCGCGCCAGAGATGCAGGCACATACATAACGCTTAACGGCAGACAGACTCAACCTCCCACAAATGACATCTCTAGCAACGGGCTAAGCCCCTTAATGAAATAAAATGTTCACAAGAAAAATGCAATGAAGAGAAACCCTAACCCCCTGTGTAAAAATAACCCAACCTGCTTTAATGGTTCAAAATCAACCAACAATACCCAAAGTAACAAGGCCATGGGTAAACCTACTTGGCAATAGCGATGTGAATGAATGGATGAGTCAAAACTCCATGGGTGTAGAGCAGGACGAAACAAGTCTTGACAGATGTGTGCACACCTTCTCTGGACCATTTCAATAGTGCAAACTTGACAAATCACAAGGCATGATATAACACATATATATATATAACCTTTGACCGGGTGGGAAACTATCGGCAGGCAGGCTTTTAAAACCATCGGAAGAATAGTTTCGAGGACACCCAAAACATCGAGCGCAAAAAGAACTGCATACTGGCATTATATTGTTGAAACAATATCAGACATCAAAAACAATATCAACTATCCTCGGGACCAGTTGTTGATAGCCCTCCGCAACGTTGGTGTTAGACTGCTCTACTACCCCACTGATCACTTTGGGAAACAAGTATCGACTATCGACAAAGCTAAGCTCTTTGGAATTGGCAAAGAAAAGGTAAAGATTTTGGATCACTTTAGGACTATCCTTCTGCAACGTTGGGAGGGATAAACACTGCAACTCCAGCCTTTTTCAGTCAAGCAACGCGACAGCAGGAAAAAAATTAATCGGATATCGAAAACACTAAGGTGAAAGAACACCTAGTTGATCGGATACGTTTGGCACTAAGGAGCCGGAACTTTAGCAAACAAGGTCCGAGAGGTTGAAAAAGCTTACTCTGATGCATCCACGAAGGTTTCCAAAGGCTTCCGATATACCACTTAGCAAGCTAGATGACTCTACTTCCACAATGTCGGAAGGCTAGTCCACTACAGTTCTAATATCAGAAGAATAGTTGACTAATCATCCGATACAAAAAAGTAAAAGGACCAAGATTTTTAAGAGAATTTTCTAAAATTAGGGCAACTTTGGCAATTATAAAATACTCCTAGGGCAGTTTGAAACTCAAACAAAAAAATGGGGGGACCCTAAAAATAAAATTTTATAGGGGAATTGTTGTAGCTGCAACGATTGGCAACTACCTGGTGAACACAGTTCTCTGAACAACTTTTCCTTTGATAAAACAGACCGCTCTGATGGTACCACTTTACTAGATTTCTTCAAGATATCTAAATTCCCAAATGCAAGATTTATTCACTTTAACCATTGATAATAGTTCAAGTTTAAGAAGGGGAACCAAGATTTCAAAGTCTAGATAACTCTTCTGAGGCCGAGAATATGAGTTTTATTTTACCTATGCCTTTGAGTGGCTTCCAACTTAGACACCATAGGATTGTAACATATGGTAAATAGATATATCCATTTGTTCCTCATTCCCATGCCAATTTGTACTTCTTATGCTATGCTTATGGACTTTTTCCTTTTGAGTCCTCCTGATTATTTTCTTTCTGAATTTTAATTCAAGCTCCTCTATCCATAATGTCCTTTTGTGTGAGAGATATTTTAATTTCAACTCACGGATGGAGAAGAAAATTGGAAATCTCATTCATACTGATGTGGTTCAGTACCTCTTTTGATACATATTGCTTTTTAGGATATTTTGACTCTCATTAACCTTTTAGCTTTCAATTCATGGCATGGGATTATTTAAATATAATACACTGTTTACCTTGCTTCCTTTCCATGGGTCTTTTTGCTGTTACCCCCTAGGACAGGTTTTAATGTGAGATGAATGGAGACTCAAAATAGTACTCTGGAATTTTCTATCCTGAGTTATTTCACAAGGATTAAGAAGGACTTCAATGTGTTCATAACCATTTAGAAAATTTGCTAATCTTGAAGAATTTTTTTTCAAACATTATATGAATCAATAGTAGGTAGTCTTGTAGTCAAAGATTTCAGTTAATCCAGAATTTTGATGAACTCCAAACAACCAAAATTCGTGCTATTTTATTGACCATAAGCAAAACAAAAATTTGCAATCAATCAAACTCTAAGAAAATAAAGAAAACAACTAAAAATACTATAAAGTAAACAATAAACCAAACTTTTATTTATGTACAAGAAAACAAAATCAAAATGGTCAAGAAAAATAGGGCTTGAGAACTAAACCATTTACTGGTAAGTTCTCTTCCCACCCCTGTAAGTTATGCAACTTGTAAGTTGAGGTGGATAGCTTTGCTACAATTTGAAAAGGGCCTATCCATAACTGCTGAAACTTAGTGTGCTTTCTCTTCTCATCGTGCGGGTGATCCCACTTGAGAACCAGATCTCCTACTTCGAACTCTTTGGTCCCAGCTTTGTGCTTGTCAAACCAACGCTTCACTATTTCTTGTTGATGCTTAAACCTTTCCCGAGCTTTGGATCTAGACTCCTCTGACTTCAACATATTATAGATTCGGATTTGTAGAATTTCAATATCAGTAACCCTAGACTCTTGGGCTATTATGGAAGATGGAAATAGAATATTTGGAGGGAGGACATCTTCCTTTCCATAAAAGAGAGTGTATGGTGACACACCTAAGGAATTCTTGGGTGTGACTCTATCAGCCCAGAGAGCATTAGGTAAAGCTAAATGCCAACTCCTTTGATTTTCTATCACTGCTTTCTTTAGAATTCTAATCAGATTTTTGTTTGTGGATTCCGCCAAACCATTTCCTCGTGGGTAATAATTTGCATAATATTGCAACTTAATTCCTCTTTCATTAGCAAATGTAGTTAATCTAATAGAAGAAAAATCAGAAGCATTATAAAAAACCAGGGAAATTGGAACCCCAAACCTAGTCATAATATGGTTCTGCAAGAAATCCATAACTGCATCTTCATTTACTTTCCGTAGCAGTATGGCCTCTACCCATCTGGTGAAGTAATCGGTTGGTGTCAGAATATACTTGTGTTGCAAGGAGGAATTTGGGTTTATTTCTCCGACAATGTCGATTCCCCATTGTTCAAATGGTTCTGAGATAACTATTGGTTTCAATGGTCCTGCTGCTTTAGCTTGTATTCTATCGCTTCTCTGGTATGTATCACACCTTCTAGCATGGGCATGAGCATATTTAAACAACGTTGGCCAATAATATCCATGCCGGAGAATCTTATGTGCTGTTGTGTCTCCAGAAAAGTGACCTCCTGCAGGTCCATCATGCAATTCTGCTACGACCTTCTTTGCATCTTCCTGTTCCAAGCACCTGAGAAAGACTCCATCATATTTTTTTCAGAATAGTACTCCATCAATGATCTTATATAAATTTGATTTCAGACACAATGCTCTTCTTTTCTTGGGACTCCAATGCTCCAACAAATACCCCCTTTGGAGATAATGGACTAGATCCCGATACCAGGAGTCTGGAGCTGTAAACAGAGGACATACATCCACCATGTTTAGTTGAGCTTCATTATCCCAGCTGCTATCTTCATTATTTGGACCTTCAGTCATTAGTTTACAAAGTCCTTGTCCCTTAACTATGGTATCTAGTTTGAATTCAAGATCATATTCTTGCAAAGTACTCACCCAGTTACCTATTGTGTCTCCCAATTCTTTCTGTACAAAAGGGGATCATATTGCTGGGTGTGGGACTATTAATTTGGTGTGATTCTTAAGTATGTATGGACGGAATTTGGTGTGATTCTTGGCCAGAATTGCTTTACCGCCTTAAAAACTGCATAAGCTTGTTTATCAACCGCGGGATAATTCAATTCAACCCCTTGCAGACCAGTGCTCATGAATGATATGGGGTACTCATCTCCCCCATATTCCATTTGTGTAAGCACAACTCCTAATGAATAATCAGATGCAAAAGTGTACAGAATAAAATCCTTTTCAAAATTTGGACTTTTGAGTGATGGTGCATGAGAAACAAATGTTTTTATCTTTGCTGAATGCATTCTTCTCCAAATCAGTCCATTTGAAATTCACACTCTGTTTAACCATTTGCTACAAAGGTTTGACGATTTGAGCAAAGTCTGGTACAGACCTTCGCACAAAGTTGATTATCCCCATAAAATATTGCATACCCTTTTTATTATGGGGTAAAGGGATATGTTCTATGGTTCTAATCCTCTCCGGGTCTATGGAGATCCCTTTCTTAAAAATGACATGACGAAGTAGCTTTCCTTTCGTGACTGCAAACACACATTTTTTTGGGATTTAATGAAATGCCATATATCTGGCAACGCTCAAAAATCTATTTCAGATGAAATGTATGCTCTTCTCTCTTTTTTGAAAATATTGTAACATCATCTAGATAAACTACAACATTACGACCAATCAGACCATGGAAAGCTATATCCATGGCCCTCTGGAATGTAGCTCCAACATTGATAAGTCCAAAGGGCATCCTCCTTTTCGAAAAAGTTCCCCACTTGGTTCTGAAAGTGTTCTTAAGCCTGTCTTCTTCTGCTACTAGTACTTGATTATAATCGAAGAATCCATCCAGTAGAGAGAACAGTTCGGAACCTGAGACCATCTGTAGTATTTGTTCCATGGGTGGGACAGGATAATTATCTTTATCTAATGCATGATTAAGATTTTTGAAATCTACGCAAAGTCTGATCTCACTAGGATTTTTCCGTACCGGTACCAAATTAGAGACCCATTCTGAATGTCTGACTTTGAATATGATTTTAGCATCTAGCAGTTTTTTCACTTCGCTTTGAATTAGTGGTTCAAGCTTTTGATGCATTTTTCTCAGGGGCTGCTAATAAGGTTTGAATCCGACCTTGATCGGAATCACATGTTGTATAATTTTAGTGTCATACATCTTTAGGTCTTTGTAAGTCCAAGAAAATACATCTTTAAACTATATAAATAAGCTGATGAACTTACTCCTTTCACCAAGAGAACAACACTTCCGCAAATTTACATATTTGGGTTCAGCTTCAGTCCCTAAATTTATTAGCTCGAATTGTAAAGATGAGCTATGAGTCTTGACATTTGCTGGCTTTCTGAACTTGTTATCTAAATCAAACATCTTTTCCAAGGTCCTAACTCCTTTTGGAATAAAGTTCCTAAACTTTAACTTCGCTTGATGTTCTTCATCATCTATTATTGCTCCTTTGAAAGTATCATCATTTGTCAAACACTCCAAGATTTGTCAATCATTGTCAAAAACCCTTATATTTGTGATGTTATCTGGAACAGAAGGCCTGAAAAGCAATTCAATAGAGCATCTATTATTTGAAGGTACTAATCTTGCAGCTGAGGTAGCTAGTAAATCAACTACTGGATTCTTTAATCTAGGAATTGACACAATATTGAATGCATGAAAATTTATCAGTAAATCCCAAACTTCATTTGGGTATGCTTTCAAAAGTGGTGAAATGCAGTGTATTTTGTTTTGAATTTGCTTAACAACGATTTCAGAATCTCCATATACTTTCAATTCTATTTCTGTTTTAACTCCCTGAACTAGCACTTTGTATTCAGCTGTGTTATTTGTGCATTTGATTTCTAACCTACATGAAAGAAAATGTTTATTTTTTTGGGATCAATCAGGACACAACCAGCCCCTGATCCTTCCAATGTTTTAGAAACATCGAAATAAAGAATCCAAAAACTTTCTACTTCTACTGAATTTGAATTACGAACTACATGTAAAACTAAATCTACTATGTTACAGTCAGTCTCATCAGCCCATGAAAATCAAAGGAGATCAGGATGGATATCAGGTATACTGATGGCTTCTTCAGCTTGGTAATTTCCCGGTTCCAGTTCAATGAAATAATTTACCAAAACAGAGTTTACTGGTTCATTTTTCCCTTCTAACTGAGTCACATTATATTTCATTTGAGGCCCTCTTAACACTTTTATCTAATTTTGACATCCTTTAAAAGGCAACCACAAATGTGACCAATCTGATGCAAAATATCCTTCTAACCTTATTGACCAGTATCGGCTCAAAACCAAACCATAAGCATGTTAGGAACCCATGTCAATCCTTCTCTTTACTATGTTAGTATATTGTTGTTGGACGCATATGCTTTGTAAGTCGTCCCATAGTAATTGTAGATCCATAGTTTGTGTTATTGTTGTGAGGCGCATATGATTTGTAAGCCGCCTGTAGTATTTGTTGATCCATAGTTTACATTGGCCCATGGTTTTGACCCATAGTATT
>LPNX011139090.1:842945-873353 GCA_001517045.1 Pseudotsuga menziesii
GGTGATGGCCGTGGAAATTGCGGTGAGAAAATATTTTGACCAAGTGCCCAGATTTCTATTCCGATTTCATGGGTAGAAGCAGAGTGGTTGTTCCAGTTCCGGAAACATGCTATAAAAGCGATTCTGAGCAATATAGATCAGGTTTTTGAACATTGGGTGGAATTTTTGCCCAATTTTTTTTTTTTCTTTTCTTTTGCAAGTTCGGATCTGGGAATAATCCCTCTCCGCTTAACTGTGGGAAGTACTTGGGAATAAGCCCTAAAACTCATTGTGAGGAGTACCACAGGAACCCCGAAGTAGCTGGCCCATTGAGAGGACCTGCCAGCGAAAAGGGCAACGACCGCTACCTGATTGACTAGTTCCCACCTGTGAGGTAAACCAAGAGCTGTCGTTTGTGGCCAAGCGATTATCAGTTTTACCTGAGCCATGGAGTGAGCGGTACTGCCCCAATATGCAAGCCGTCAGATAGCATTGGTGGCCGAGTGAATCCCTTGAACCGATAGGAAGCCGCACATACTTGGGGTTCGTATCTATTTTCAGTTACATAGTTGCAGATTTCCTCTGTCCAGAACTGTTGCCGGTCAGTTCCGCGCCGTTGCAGATCCATCTGTTGCCGATCACTTCCGCGCCGTTGCAGATCCCTTCCTAAAAAATCTCCTGCTTATGGTTGTCACCCGCACAGGAGAAAAAATCATGGAGGAAGCACTTGCAGCCATCCAAGCCAAACTCCAGGAACTGGATGAAAAATTTCTTAGTCTCCATCTTGAGCATTCAGCTATGAACACCAAACGACAGTCTGAGTCTTCATCAACCAATTGGTTCTCTTCTTCCAGCAATTTTCGCGGTCCGAAGCTAGATTTTCCACGCTTCAATGGTACTGATCCGACTGGATGGATCTATCATGTAGAATAGTATTTCAGCCTTCATAATACTTTTGATGTCCACCAAGTTCCACTTGCCTCCTTTCATTTGGAATAGGAAGCTCTTCAATGGTATCGTTGGTACATCAAGGCTCATGAAGAGACAAAATGGCCTGCTTTTTGCCAGCTCCTTTTGCACCGATTTGGTCTGAGTGCTTTTGGTGACTTCACAGGACCTCTCACTAAACTTCGCCAAACTGGCACTGTGAAAGAGTATCAAACTTAATTTGAGAAACTAGCTAATCACACTGAAGGATTACCTGATGACTTCTACCGGAGTTGTTTTATCAGTGGTCTAAAGGATGCCATTCGCTCTGAGGTCAAAATGTTCAGTCCCAACACAATGATGGAAGCCCTGGGGTTGGCTAAGTTGGTAGAAGATAATATGGCAGCCCAACAGCGCTCCAAATCCTCTTTTGGTCCCTTCCGAAATATGGGTTCTCTACGACGTCCCATTCCGCCAGCTCCTCGCTCACCTCCAATCAAGCATTTGTCTGAAACAGAGATGCAGGCACACAAAGAAAGAGGGATTTGTTATAATTGTGATGAGAAATTCAGTCGGGGACATCGATGTGTTCAACAAAAGATCTATCTCTTGGATGTGGATTCTCCACCTGCCTCTGAAATTGGTGAAGAAGTTGCCGATGTAATGGATGCTCCGGTTGACACTCAAGAGCCACCTACTGACCCTCCATCTCAGGAGGACCAGCCCGAGATATCCCTCCATGCTTTAGCTGGAGTCACTTCCCCCCAAACAATGCGGGTACGCGGTTACTTCAAGAAGCTTCCTCTTACAATACTCATTGATTCTGGCAGCACTCATAATTTCATTGACCCTCGGATCGCCAAACAAGCTGATAGTTTTATCCATCCTTGCTCCAACTTTGAAGTCATGGTTGCCAATGGGGGCACCTTACCTTGCAAAGGGAAGTGTCGTCATGTGCGTATCTCTATGGGCGATTATAACCTCCGCTCTGACATGTTTGCCTTGACCTTAGGCGGATGTGATGTGGTTTTGGGCACTCAATGGCTGCGCACACTTGGCCCCATATTATGGGATTTTGCTGAAATTTGGATGCAGTTCTCCCCCAATGGACACAAGCACACATTGAAAGGCTTACAACCAGGGTCTCTCAGCATCATCAGTTCACATCGCATGGAAAAACTCCCTAAGAAGAGTTCCCATGGTGTCATTGCTCAGCTCCATTCCATTCAAATGCAACCATCAGCGGCCCCCACTACTCCTTTAGATCTCCAACAAATTCTGGATCGATATACAGGTGTTTTTGCTGAACTAGTGGGACTTCCACCTTCACGACCAGAGGACCATCGTATTCAGCTCCTTCTTGGCAGCATTCCTCCCAACATCAGGCCCTATCGCTACCGATTTCACCAAAAAATAGAGATCGAACTCCTCATTAGGGACTTACTGAAGCAAGGTATTATTCGCCCAAGCACAAGTTCCTTTTCTTCACCAGTTCTTCTTGTCCGCAAAAAAGATGGGTCATGGCGCCTCTGCATTGAATTCCGAGAACTTAATCACCTCACCATCAAGGATAAGTTTCCAATTCCTGTTGTTGATGAGCTCCTTGATGAGCTTCATGGTGCTCAATTTTTCTCCAAGTTGGATCTTCGCTCTGGGTATCATCAAATTCGGATTCATGAGGATGATATCCCTAAAACAGCTTTCTGCACACATGATGGCCACTATGAGTTTTTGGTCATGCCCTTTGGTCTCACTAATGCTCCTTCCACATTCCAGGCCTTGATGAATCAAATCTTCCAACCCTATTTGCGGAAATTCATTCTGGTATTTTTTGATGATATCCTCATCTAAAGTAAAACATGGGCTGAACATCTCCAGCATCTGGCTCTTGTAATGCAACTTTTCTCTGACCATCATCTCCATGCCAAAAAGTCTAAATGTGTTTTTGTCCAAAAGGAAGTTGAGTATCTCGGGCACATTATCTCAGCACAAGGGGTTCGTGTGGATCCTGCCAAAATCGCTGCCATGAACAATTGGCCGCCTCCTAAGACACTCAAGAGCCTTCGTGGTTTTTTGGGGTTGACTGGCTACTACCACAAGTTTGTCAAGGATTATGGGAAGCTTGCAGCTCCATTAAGTGCTCTGTTGAAAAAGGATGCTTTTACATGGACACATGTTATTGAGTGTGCATTTGACAAGCTGAAACAAGCTATGTGTACTACACCTATTCTAGCTATGCCTGATTTTTCCAAGCCCTTCACTATTGAGAGTGATGCTTGCGGCAATGGACTTGGTGCTATTATCCTTCAAGATGAACACCCCATTGCGTTCACCAGCAAAGCCCTTTCCGGTAATAATTTAGCTGCCTCTACATATGAGAAGGAAATGATGGCTATTTTGCATGCAGTACAAAAGTGGCGACCCTACCTCTTAGGGAATCATTTCTGCATCAAGACTGATCACCAGAGTCTGAAATATTTCCTAGAACAGCGTGTATCCTCCCCAGCACAACAGAAATGGGTTAGAAAACTCATGGGTTATGACTATGAGATCACTTATAAGAAGGGTAAGGACAATATTGTGTCGAATGCCCTTTCTCGCACATTTGATGACCAAGGTTCTCTTTCCGCTATTTCTATGCCTGTTCCAAATTGGTTGCAATCGGTTCAACAGGGTTATGTCAATGACTCTTCATTATCTCACATCATCCAATGCTTGGACAACAACCCTTCTACTGTCCCACATTACTCTTGGGATGGTGCTTCACTGAGATATAAGGGTCGTCTGGTGCTTCCCCAGAACACCGCTCTTCAACAAGCTATCTTCTATGAACTCCATGCTTCTCCGTTAGCGGGGCACTCTGGTTTTCTCAAAACGTATGAACGGGCACGGTGCAAATTCTTTTGGCAGGGCATGAAAAGGACAATTCAACAGATGGTGGCTAAATGTGATACCTTCCAGCGCAATAAGGGTGAAACAACACCCCTTCCGGGATTGCTCGAGCCCTTTCCCATACCTACCCGGATATGGACCGATATTTCTATGGATTTCATTGAAGGGCTCCCTAAATCTGGAGGGAAGACTGTGATTTTGGTTTTGGTTGATCGCCTCTCCAAATATAGTCATTTTTGTGCTCTCAACCATCCCTATACAGCCTCTTCCATTGCTCAAATTTTTCTAGACCAGATATTTCGTCTTCATGGAATGCCTTCTTCCATTGTCTCAGATCGTGATGCGACTTTCACCAGTCATTTTTGGATAGAACTATTTCACCACACTGGCACCAAACTGAAGATGAGTTTAGGTTATCACCCCCAAACGGATGGTCAGACTGAAATTATCAATAAATGCTTGGAAACTTATCTTCGTTGCTTCTCCTCTGAGCAACAACATCATTGGGCAAAGTGGCTCCCTCTCGCTGAATGGTGGTACAATACCTCTTACCACACTGCCTCTAAAATGACTCCATATGAAGTAGTTTATGGTCAGGCACTGCCAGTTATTCTTCCTTACACCCCCAGCAGTTCTCCAGTTCAGGCAGTTGACGCGGTCCTTCGAAACTGCGATGAGGTTCTTCACATTTTGCGCGAAAACCTTCACATGGCACGGAATCGCATGAAGTAACAAGCTGATCAGCACCGTTCTAAGCGCACTTTTGAAGTTGGTGATATGGTTTTTCTTCGTCTCCAGCCTTACAAGCAATCCTCACTAAAACTCAAAGGGCGTCATAAGCTCGCTCCAAAGTTCTATGGGCCATATAGGATTCTTTAGAAGATTGGGTCTGTTGCTTATAAATTGGAACTTCTGCCTTCTTCTCGCATTCATCTAGTATTTCATGTCTCTTGTCTAAAGAAAGTTCCTGGCACCAACATCCAAGGCCAAACTATTTTACCAGAACTGGATAATGAAGGATCCATCTTTTTGGAGCCAGAGGCTATCCTTAATCAGCGCACTTGTCAGCTTCGCTCTCACTCTATCACAAAGGTCTTAATTCAATGGCATGGAATGCAGCCCGAGGATGCTACGTGGGAACCACTCCTTCAGATTCAGTGACAATTTCCACATCTAAAGCTTTGAGGACAAAGCTTTTTCTAAGGGGGAGGGGATGTTAGGAACCCATGTCAATCCTTCTCTTTACTATGTTAGTATATTGTTGTTGGACGCATATGCTTTGTAAGTCATTGCATAGTAATTGTTGATCCATAGTTTGTGTTATTGTTGTGAGGCGCATATGCTTTGTAAGCCGCCTGTAGTATTTGTTGATCCATAGTTTACATTGGCCCATNTATAGTTTATATTGGCCCATGGTTTTGACCCATGGTATTGGCTCCTATTTTTAGTATATAAGTGTGTGTTGAGGCCAAGGAAAGCACCGTGAAGTTATTTTCTATTGAGCTTGCTCAAAGGAGGTTTCCCCCTCGAAGTGGCTTGCGATTAATACTAAAGTGATTTTTAGTTCTGCTGCTATATCGTGTGTTTTGATTACTTGTTTGCTGCAGGGTCCTCACAAAGCATCTGGTATGTTTGCTACTACAATGTTGATGTATTGACATACCCTCTCATCTGCGGATAAATGAATCAGAACATCCTCCATTTCTCCTAGTACTTTTACTGCTGTTCTGTCTAATTGAAGAACTTGTCCAATGGTTGGTTTAGGTTGACCATTGGTTTGCTTACAGACTGAAAGTGGCATAACATTGATTGATGCTCCTGAGTCCTCTAAATAGTTATGCACATTATAGTTGAAAATTTAAAAGGTTAGGAGAAATGTTGGAGTTTTATACCTAGATTTTCCTCCTAAACTTGCCTGACCACTCTTCCTCAGGTTGGTTGTCATTGGGAGGGTCGTCCTCTAGTGTCTCAAGTGATTTTAAAAGCTTCTCCTTTTGCTGAGGTAAATTTCACATTTCAAACAATGAGATATTTACTTTATCCTTTTTAATGTCTTCCACAACAACATATACAATCTCATGTTCCTTGAGATTCTTCTTGACATTGTCAGTTTTACTTTCAGTAGGATGTACAGGTGTATTGACTTTCTTAGGATCTTGACTTGAAATGAGAAATTCATGTATTTTAACAGTCGAAGTGTTGTTCTTTATCTTCTTCATGTTTCTTGAAGTTTCTTAATCTTTGGAAGTATTGAATTATCTTCTTTTAAGGGATTCTGACTTCTTGTTGTTACATTAGTTTCTGGTGTTTCTTCTTTGTCAAGGAGGTCTTCATCTTCCATGTTAAACATAGAAACATAGTCCCATAAAACCAAGGTATATTCCTCTTATGTTTCTATGGGTTCATGATATTTCCCTTTCTCCTCCTCAGTTTCTATCAGCTTGGAATCCAATAATTGGTTCATCACTAATGTCATAGAATTAATCCATTGTGGACAATTTTTCTCAGAATGAGGTTGTTGATCGAATGTACAAAAATTTTCCACGCCTACATTGGTCAGATTCATTGCTGAAGGACTGTGTGGAGGAGGTTTAGGTTGGCTGTTGTCTTCTCCTTTTTTAGAATAAGGCTTATATTGTTTGTGAGCCTCCTTTTCCTTTTCTAAATCAATCACCCGGTTTGATAACTTCTGTATCATCTTTACCATCCCATCTAAATCATGTGATCATTCATCCTTAGGTTTAGTTAATAATAACAGATTTTTGTTTCCGTAAGTTCTTTCATATGACTGCATAGGATAGTTCTCTATGCTTTCCATTTCTGACTCTACCTTCTCAGCTTCCTCATAAGTTTCTACCAAGGTGGGTCTAACCGATCTCTTGGAAAACATGGCTAGATCTGGACCGAGAGGTGAGGTATAGTACTCAATCAGGGCATGCTTAGATGGTTTTTCAGTTGCACTAAAGTTATTTAAGTAAGCAACAAATATTTGAGTGAAGTTATGTACTTTTTCTTTCTTTTCCTTCTTTAAAGCAATTAACCCCTTCATTAAAGATGCATGATTTTTCTGGATTCCGTATTTGCTTCTGAACAATCTCTAAAAAATATTCCAATTCATGATCGAATTTGTGGGTAAGGCAAAATACCATGAAGCTGCTTTTCCTTTCAGGGTATAAGGAAACAATCTAAACACTACATCTTCATGTTCTACTGCTCGTATCCCTTCTAAATCCAAATAGAAACTCTGCAAATGATCATCTACGAGAATTCCTTCACTTGGTTCAAACTTGGGTAACATCTTTTCAAAATTTTGAGGCAAATCATGCAAGGGAGGTGTTAGGTTTAAAGGAGATCTAGCTCTCCATGCAGGTTGTGGAGGTGGCTGATTTGCATTCACATTTGCCATGATTCTGAGTGGAGTATGTGGTGGGGATTGAATAGGAGTATAAAAAGGTGAATAGTGAGGGTAATATGGCGCCAATTGATCTAAAGGTTGGTCGACTTCTTGTAAGGCTATTTCTACCAATTCTTCAAGATATTCTACCAACACTGAGTCTTCCAATTGAGGGCAATCTTTATTCTGATACTCTCTTCTAGGCAGGACAGAGATAATAGGTAATCCTCCAATCTTTTTCACATATGCCCTGGTAATTCTCCTTAAAATCATCAACCACTTCATTATCAACAAGATAAAGATATCCTATTTCTTTTTCTTTAGGAGTGGGTTTGTGAAGCAAACTATTTTTAGAACTGTCACCGGTGGAGTAATTTCGAGAAAGTGGGATTCCTCGGCCAGCCATGCACTAGTGGCACTCCTTCTAGCGCCAAAAATGTTGAGGCTTGGAAAATTACAGGTAACAACAGTAGGCATTCTCCCCAATAAACGTTCCCAACTAGCTCATTATTGTTTGGTATGGGGAATCCGTCCGGTTTACGGTCCAACTACCATAGATCAGGTAACGGTTAAAGTGTTTTACTGGTTACGGCCCGGTCCACTGTAGGTTTATTTTTTAGTTTTTTTAATCTTTATGTATGATGTGGAGGTGCCTAACTAAATGTAGATGATAGAGATAATGAGGAGGGTCACAACATGATGCTCAGGTTCTTACCTCTCATCTTACCTCTCACTTCTAAATCACAAAACAAAGAGAAACTAACTAAGACTCACTAACCTATCCCTAGGGAGAAAAACTGTAACTAATGGTGAGTAATGTATTGTATTACATGCATAAAGAAAATCATAGTTAGTTGTTAACATTCCTGAACACATGAATATCAATAGAAAGATGAACACCAAGATAGCTTATTGTTAATTAAAACATTCATTACTCAATCACGAATGTGGAAATTTCACAAAAATAAACAGGAGTATATTCATAACATGAAATAATTCAATAGGTTAGAATGATCTCACAGTTCATGGAAACAAGCTGAAAAATAAACAGTTCACATCCAACCAGCCCATGGCAAACATTTGAGACTCCACAAAACTTTCTCCAGCCGAAAAAATATAACTATTTATTATAATATGAATTAGTTCTTATTACAATAAACTTCCTCAAGATAGTCTGAAAAAAAGGTCCTTACTCCCTAAAAATTTCCTATACTTATACAAAAGGCAAAAACTCTTGGGCTACCCCTCATTTCCTCTTGAGATTCCCCAACCTTTCCTTTACAAAAAATTTGTCCTTTTTCTTGTGAACATAAAAGATAAATACAATATATTAAATTCTTTATCAATATTTCTAAAAGTTCACAAAGAAGGCCCAGCTTGCTCGTTCATGAACCTTTTCCATGCATTAGCATCTACTGCTATGCTTTCAAATCTATAAGGCTCAAGGAAATGAATGCTAATCTCATGCTTGGCCGCCTGCACTTTTACACCTTCTATTCTAGCCGAAATCAGGTGCATCTGGTCCTCCAATAAGTGTATGCTAACAGCTGCGCTTGATGCTTCATTTTTAATATCCAAATCCTTGGCCTTCTGGATTTCTCGTTCATCCTCACCGTACCTGTCTTGTAAATGTTTTAAAAATAGTTCATGTTCAGGTAGCACCTCCAATCTTTTCACAGCAGAAGTCTGGCATCGGTTACAGGTTAGGAGTACTATCCTGCAAAATTAAGCACAAGCAGTCTTTTTCCTTTTCACCGTCTTCTTAAACTCCTCTGCGGTATTACTGGCAAATTCAACTAACTCATATTCTTGCTTCAATGTCTACTGATATTTGATGGATAGGTCCATGGGAGATTCTTTATTCGTTTCTACCCAAACCATTCTCCCCTTTATAATTTCCAATATATCTTGAGTCCTATCCAGAAAATATGAAGTGGTACTTACAATTTCTTCCAGCCCGGTGTCTATTTGCTGGACTTCACATATTTCCTCTTCTATTTGTAGTTGTATCGGATGTATCTTTTTTCTGAGCATCAGAGCATGTTTCTTTATGGGTCGGATGTGAGCTTTCTACTCCATGGCAATCTTTAGCGATGCTGTCAATGAATTCTTTTGTTCTTCTAAAGCTGCTATTTGCGTCTGATATTGATTCTCCTTTTCTTATGCAGTAGCCTTGTCTATTCCCAACTCAGTAACTTTGCTTTCCAACTTGTTCTTTTCCTCATTTATTTTTTCAAACGATAGCTGAAGATGATCTTTCTCAGTCTTTAAACTATGATACTCCAGCTGTAACCTTTTTAACTCCACCAAGGTATCTTGAGAATTCTTCTCTATATTTTCTACAGATATTTCTAGAGCATCCTTATCTAGTTGCAAAGTCTGGAATTCCATCTTCGAAACCTTGACTTCACCTATCATGTCCTCATATTTTCTTTTTATATTCTGGCTTTCATCCCTTTCTTTGTTCAAGGTTTCCTTTAGCTGAGCTATGTTCTTTCGTGACTGCTCCAGATCAGTCATGATCCTGTCCACGTTGTCTTCATTTTCTAAGGTTAAAGCTACCCCAACCCTTGCCATTAACCGTGGATCCTTATGAGTACCATGTACTACTATCTTGTTTGTCACCATCTTCCCTTTCTTTCCTCCAGTATCTACGTTTTTATCAGTTCTCTTAACAATTCTCTTCTTTTCTTTGTCGTAGAATATAGTATTAAAATCAAGTATTTCCTCCCCTTCGGTAGGCATGAAAGGAATCAAATCAAATTCAGAAGTTGAACCTTCTCCTAACATAATACTAGAAGGAAAAATAGGCTCCAAGGGATCAAGATCGAACTGTCCTTGTTCTTGATTTGTAGGAACTTGTCCTTCTTATACATCAGCTTGCTCTGTGGGCTGCTTTTCCTTTTCGGGTTCTGTTAACCTGAAGCATTCACTTTTTTCCTGTTTCTTCTTTATCTCAACTTCCTCTTTTCTTTTCTTTTCTTCTTCTTCCTTCTTAGTTGCTTCTTTAGTGACTCGTTTCTTTTCTTCTTCTTCAATCCTCAACCAATCCTCTGGTTCTTGTACCAATCTGATAGGATATTCCTGTCTTTTCTTGGCCTCCTCCTCTTGTAGATTTTTAGATTTCTTTGTAGTCTTGCCTTTTCCACCCACAATTGTTATCTTCTGCTTGAACCTTTTCTCGAGGGCTGTCATGTTCTTTGCATTGTGGAAGGTTTCCTCATATTTATCCCATAAATTAGTGTACTCAAAATGAACTCCTGCTTCTTTACAATAATCAACTACCTTATTTTCTGAGTCAATTCTGTGAAAGTTTATTTCTCCAAAGTGAAAATATTCTAATTCTTTAACAAACTCTGCTGCATTCTTGACCCTTGAAAGCTTATAACTTCCAATGAAGAAGGGTATTGCAGGATACACTACCTTTTTATGTTCAACCGAAAAATTCCCTACTCCATCGATGTATAACTGTCTAACAGCTTCCTTGTGGAGCACATAATTGGTAGCATATTTTGGGAGCAGAGAAGGAGCTCTTGAACCACCATATATCCTCACATACAAATCATCCTCTGTTAGATAATAACCCTCGAATTCTTGTATGACCTTGAATGCTTCCTCTGACATGCAATCACATTATTTGAGGAAAATCAGAGTATATAGGGGCATGATGAAATGCTCACAAATATCCCTATAATAATTGTAATACTTATGAGCCCAAAACAATTTATAAGCTATGTACACTGGGGTTCGGTCCTTCTCCCAATTGCATTTTAAGGCAGGGAAATGCTTAGTGCACATATGCAATCAATTAAGATAGAACTCATGTAGAATTCAGATTGCTTCTGGTATACTCCTCCCAAGGCTACACTTATACATGCTAAAAGACTATTTGACACTATACTGGTCCAATTGAAAATAGTTCCTTGTGTAGAAACAAAAAATATGATCGGTATCCAACCAATCTTGAAATTTTTTCCATTGGCTCTACCAAAAATATGGTTAAGCATCAAAGCAATAAATCTGTATGGGGTATAGAGAGTTGAGGTATCATACTCTTTCGAAGGTCTTGTCCTGAAGTTCTTTTTTGGAATCATCATCTTCTTTACCGTCTCCACCAGATCCAGATCTACATCCTTTAACCAACCTTCCGTTGGATAGGTCTGTGGTGTGGGTAGTTTATATGCCATAGCCACATAGGTAGGGCTATATGCAGCATAGCCTTGCTTTGCAGTATTTTCTAAGATCATTCTCGTCACATCTACCCTGGGCAGAATCCAACCTATCACTTTTGAGCACGGAAACAGTTCAGGCCTAGTAGCCACTTTCATCAAAGCTGACCTTTCAACATTGGCATAAATGTGCATGTCTTCAAACCCAACATCAGGGACATTCTGAAAATATATCCCCATTTGTATTCCAATTCTACTCTAGTTGTGGCTTTGGTGTCTTCATATATGAATTCTACCTTGGTTATTACTTCTACCTTAGGTTCCTCTTCAGCCACTTGGGATTTCTTCTTCTGTCTCTTTGGCATGCTGCTGTAATGGAAATCAACCTGTAACAATTATGAAACATGTTTTAGTCTAACTAACTCTAGAAATTGTGATAGTGATAAACAAGAAAAACATACAGATTTTATTCACCTCTTCGACATGCATGCTTGCAGATTTATGTCAAAAACACAGTCTTTATGAATGAGGAATTTAACAAGAAAACCCTATAACAATGTTTCCTCCTCAACTTTCCCAAGCTTCACTTGTCTCAAAACCCTATTCTAGAAATTCTTCTTCATCTCATACAGGTATTTTGATTCTCATCAAGCTTATTCTAGTGCTAAATCTCAACAAAACTCTCAAAATTACTCATTTTCACCGTATTACTTAAACCAATGTGCAAACTCCTCTTTCAAACAACCCTAGTCGACCGAATGCCCTCCTGAATCCCATAGGAAACTGTGGCTGTAGGGAATATGGCTTCTTAACCTCTGACTGACCATAAAATTTCCAACAATAGGGTGGTGCAGACAGAGAAACACCTGTCTGCATCATGCCCTACAACCTCGCGCCAGAGATGCAGGCGCATACATAACGCTTGATGGTAGAAAGACTCAACCTCCCATGAATGACATCTCAAGCAATGGGCTAAGCCCCTTAATGAAATAAAATGTTCACAAGGAAAACGCAAGGAAGCAAAACCCTAACCCCCTATGGAAAACTAACCCAACAAGCTTTAACAGTTCAAAATCAACCAACAATACCCAAAGTAACAAGGCCACGGGTAAACCTACCTGGAAATAGCGATGCGAATGACTGGACGAGACAAAAATCCATGGGTGTAGGGAAAGACAAAATAAGTGTTGATAGCTACACGCACACCTTCTCTAGACATCTTTCACAGTGCAAACTTGACAAATCAGAAGGCATGATATAACACATATATATAACCTTTGACCGGGCGGGAAACTGTCAGCGGGCATGCTTTTAAAACCATTGAAAGAATAGTTTTGAGGACACCCACAACATCGAGCGCAAAAAGAAATGTAGAACCGGTACGATATTGTTGAAACAATATAGGACGTCGAAAACACTATCAACTATTCTCGGGACCAATTGTTGATATCCCTCCACAATGTCAGTGTTAGACTGCTCTACTACTCCAATGATCGCTTTGGGAAACGAGTATTGGCTGTCGGTAAAGTTAAGCTCTTTGGAATAGACAAATAAAAGGTAAATATTTCATATCACTTTAGGACTAGCCTTCCGCAATGTCGGGTGGGATAAACACTACGACTCCGGCCTTTTTCGGTCAACCAACTCGACAACGGGAAAAAAATTAATTGGATATCAGAAACACTAAGGTGAAAGAACACTCGGTTCATCGCATAAGTCTAGGACTAAGGAGCCGAAACTTCGGCAAACAACTTCCAAGAGGTTGAAAAAGCTTACAACAACACACTAATGAAGGTTTCCAAAGGCTTTCGATAGACCACTTGGCAAGCTAGATGACTCTACTTCTGCAACGTCGGAAGGCTATTCCACTATGCTTTCGATATCGAAAGAATAGTTGACTAATCATTCGATACAAAAAAGTAAAAATACCAAGTTTTTAAAGAGAATTTTCTGAACTCAGGGCAACTTTGGAAATAATAAAATACTCCTAGGCCAGTTTGAAATTGAAATAGAAAAAAGGGCGGACCCTAAAAATAAAAATTTATAGGGGAATTGTTGCAGCTGCAACACTACCAACGAGTACTATGGATTCTTGGAAACTCTATTTTTAGGTGAATCATATTGTATCGAAGGAATATATGGTGGAAGCGTAGTCACAGACCCTGGTTCTTCCTCCTCCTTCGGTGGTGGTGGTGGTGGTGGTTTCTTCTTGTGGTTTCCAGAGCATTACCTTGTTGACGAACCAGGTAGGTCTGGTCGTAACCTTACTGCAGGGATTGTTAACCCAAAAATCCCTCAATTAGCTCTACATGACCTACACCACACAAAGACATCTATTTCATTACCCTCATTGACCTCCACACCCTTGTAAAGGCTCAAAAACACCAAAAAGGGATTAAAAACCCATAAAAGAGCCTAGATAGCCTTCAAAGGGGATAAATCCTTCAAAAAGGGGCTAAACCCCCTAAAAGGGGCCTAAAAACCCTAAAGGAGCTAAGAAATGGGTGAAAGGGGATTAAAGCCCTTAAAAGGGGCTAAATCCATGACCAAGGGCTTAAAACCCCAAAACTCAAGAAAAAGATATAAATACAAGGGTGGGGGTCACTCGCAAAACACTCCTTCTCTACCTACTGTTACTTTGCCCGTATGAGTGCCTTGAGACCCATCTCTCTTAAGTCATTCATCCCTCTCCCTCACTTGCTCCATTAGCCAAATCCGATTCCATAAAGAGGTAGCTTCCTGCTATGGCATGGTGGCAGCCCATTTCAACAAAACCAGAAGGTATAATGTGTGTTTCTTATTGGTATCTTAGTTTTGTAGATTGTTTTATTTGCAGGTGTTTTTTCTCACATTATTTCACAGGTTCTCCATTAATAGTGTGCTATAGGTTTTGCTTGGTTCACTAACCCTTTCCTGCAAGTTTTCTCTTCTATCCACAGAGATCCTATCCTTCCATCCTATATACAGAAGGTATCTGTTTCTACACCTAGCTAGGGAGAAAGCCCTACTACAGTTTGGTGACCATACCAGGTCGATCCCAAAGGTTCCCTGGGTGTTTACAGTTTATTTTCAAATTTTTGTTGACCTAGTTTATTTCTAGTTTAGATCTTTGTTTCTGTCATTATATTTCTGATAGAGCCCTCTTGATGCCGAACCGAGCCTGTTCGGCCATAGTACCAATTACTGTCAGCTGTTCCCAGCTCTGATTTTTTAACTTTTTAGTTTACGGGCCAGATCGCTCATATCGGGTTGAAAAGAGCGACCTAGTCATTCATTGAGCCCTTAAAAGAGTGACCCAGTCCCTCATTTGGGCTCGAAAGGAGCGACTTCACTCCCAGGAGCCTGATCCCTCCTATTTTTGATGTCCTCCTCGTCTATTTTAGGAAAAAAATAGCAACCCCCTTGCTACATTTGCCCCGAAAAGAGTGACCTTTCTCTCAGGTTCCTGTTTTTTTGTTGTTCCGACTGTTAGTGCGGTCCTGCCCCCACTGTCTAGCAACCTATCTATTTTTGCAAGCAATTGTTCAGGTTAATGATGTGTGTGGTTAGATGTTAATGCACATAAACATGTTTAACGAATTAGCTAAAGTATTGTAAGTTCGTTTTCAGTTTTTGGAAATTGATCCCTTTCCTAGCCCTTCATCCTCTACCCATTCATCACCCTTCGGGGTATTCTGGGATAAGACAGAGGGTTGAGAAAGTATAGTAATAGGAACTTATCACTGTCATTGCTCCATAACCACTAAAAATGGGTGGCTTGGAAGGTAGAGGGGGTGTTAGGCCCAGGTGGCCTCATGGCATTTGCATCCTCCCTGTTGACCAACCTTGCACTCAGAGAGTGACCTGAGGATGTATGAGTGGGCTTGTCCCATTGTGTTGAGAGCCCAACACTCTTTCCTGGTATAGGAGGAATATAAGGATAGGGTAGTCACCTAGCAGGTTTACAAAGGTTCAAAATTTAATAGCCACATTTTAAAGTTTTGTTTAGTTTCAGTTCAAAATTCTATTTAGTTTCAATTCTGTTCATAGGTTGCCCATTATTCAACCTGTACAACAAACCACAAAAAAATTTGCTAAGAAGTATTCAGAAACCATGGTTGCAGATTCACAAAACTGAAGCATAATAACAAATAATAATTCAAAAAAAAGAACTCACTCACAAGGCTGTACACAACCACACCAGTTAATAAACCAAACTCAGTTCATGACGCTGAGCCAACCATTAAAATCAATCAATTTACTTTAATTCAAAACTTTGCAGTTTGAGGACATAAGTCCCTAACTGCATTAACCATGGGAAGTACTTGGGATCTACCCTAAAACTCATTGTGAGGAGTACCACGGGAACCCCAAAGTAGCTTTCCATTGAGAGGAATTGCCAAGTGAAATGAGCAACGACCCCCACCGATTGACTAGATCTCTTGTGAGGAAAAAGCAAAGCACTTTCTCCTGGCAGCCTTGGTGGCCGAGTGACTACCTGAAAGCCAATAGGAAGCCACTAAAACCAGGGTCTAGAACGTCATTACTAGACTACACCATTCTATCTATCAACCAGACACAATTGATCCCCCACGCTCTTCTTCACGCCTAAGAGATGATCCACCATAGTTCGGGTCTTTGAACCAACACCGTTGAGACCATTCCCAATGACCCTCTACACCTTCGGATGACCACACAGCCTCTGACTCAGACTTAGATTCATATCAATATGATCCAAACTTACATACCACACCTTCCATCCCTAGGGCTAGTACAAACCTAGATTGACTTTCCAGAATGGTTATTGGCAGTAGACCTATGTCCATGCCTCAAGCCACCACCAACACCCTTGTAGTTGGTCCTAGTACTACCATTTAGACTCTCCTAACTCAACTGCCTCCACCTGTACTTACCAGTCAAACCGTCCCACCTGTGATACCTAGGGGTAGTGGCCCGTCCACTCACACTGTCCCACTTGTCATACCTGCGGGTAGTGGTCCTTCCACTCACAGTGTCCCACTTACCATACCTGAGGGAAATGGACCGTCCACAATGGTGCCACAAGTTCCCCTAGTCATGCAGGGACATCATGTTCTCATGAACCCCACTACCATTGCAGGCCCTTCCCATATTAACCTTGGGTCAAACCTCCCCTTCATGGCATGCCTCAACTTGCCTGACTTGGCCAGGTTAACCAATGACCCCATCTATCATCAAGCCTTTTGGCCTCCCATGCCAACCAAGATCCCCTTAGACATCCCTAAGTTTGAAGGGAAAGTAGGGGAGTGCTCCCAAAACCATATAATGATGTTTCATCTATGGTGCTAATCAAACAACATCGTATATCACTCGACTAGACTCAGAATTTTCCAATGCACCCTCACAGGTGTTGCGGCCAAGTGGTACATTGAGCTACAACAAGCCAAGTACCCAGACTTTAACTCCTTAGCCTTTATGTTCCTGTAGTATTTCTAGCTCCCCATCAGATATGATGAAGGGTTGGAAATATTGCTATATTTTCGCCAAAACACTGCGACCCACATAACCGACCACATCCATGCATGACGAAAACGTCGCAGCTTGTGCAATATCAAGCTTGATGATAGGATCTTCCTTGACTGGTTCTTAAAAACATTGCTACTACCCATAGCTAAGGACGTTGCCTTTGAATGTCCCCAAATAGAGTAAGAGGCCATCTTGAAGGCCCAACAGTTTGACCTCATTTACACACAGTCTGGATACCTCTACACCATCATTATAGACACTCCCCATGCAAGCACCTCCTACCGGGATGCGCTGGGGGAATCCCATGCTGAAGGTGGAATAATAGACTCTGTTTCCCACCAAACACAACATCACGCGACACCACCCATGATGCCACCACACGCAAGCAACACCCCTAGTGTTGCCTACCCAAATTAAGGTCATGACTATTCAAGAATGATGTCTCAATACGGAGCTACAACCTCCTATGCACAACCTGTGCCACGACAATAGGCCCATGCACCTACTTGGCTGGAACAACAATATTCGGGATAGATGACTAGATTTGTGGGAACCCCAGCCCCCCAAGTTTACTATGCACCACTAGTGCAAGCCAATCAAGCTCCCGATCAAGCCCCCACACCTTTGGGACAAGTGTTTTCTCAGCAGAATCATCCCAACCAACCAGCCCCCAACAACCAACAAGGGCAAGCCAGAAACAACCGAGCTAGGATTCGAGGCAACAACCAACCGCAAGGAGGCGGTCAACAACCAAATCCTCCCAACAATGTTAGGGTGAACCGGCCAGGTCAAAATACCCACAAACAAAACTGTCCTAGATGCAATGCTCTGTTACATACAAATGAACCATGAAAACTATGTGACGTCTATGGGCACTATACGTTTGAATTCCCCTTTATGGATCACGCCAAGCAGACCAATCAGAATGAAGTCCAACATGGTACCAATATAGCAGTTCCAGCTCAACCCAACTTGACACCACCAGGCCCTCCACCTATGGTGCTCCAAAAACCATTACCACTCCAAGGATTGGTAGCAACCGCACCTGCTCCCCAACCCAATCCCACCGCCCCTGCTACACCTCGACCAACAGAAACAGGTGTTCACCATCTGCTAGCCCTAAAAAATGAAGAGGTCAATTTACAGACAAAGAAAAATAAGTATGAATTCAACACCAAACCCGCCGACCCATCAGCAACATCCACATCTAAAACAACCAACACACCTCTTCATTTACCCCCTTTTCCCCCACGCCCTCCCATACGACGGGTTGCCAACAATGCCACGACTAGAGCTACTGTGAGCTACAACATCATTGATGACTTGGCCCAAACACCTACAACCATGTCTTCTCTTGAGGTACTTAAAAATTTCCCAACATAGTGAAAGGCCTTACTAGCTACCCTCGGTGATGTAGACCCCTCTGAATCCAAGTTGATCACATTCGACACAGTTAATGGAGAGGTCCGGATGCCATCAACTATTGCCTTCCAAATTCTGGTATCAATTTAGAATATGGTCATACAATGGTGCATCATCGATGAGGGGGAATCCACATGTGTTATGTCAACCTTAGTATGGAAGAAACTTGGGTCCCCAGTCCTGTAAGCATCCACCACTACTCTGTGGGCTTATGATGGCCATCCCACTAAATCCCAAGGTATCCTTCCGCATGTACCCATAACATTAGCAGGGAAAATAGTACTGATTGACATAGAGGTTGTCAATGCAGAGTTGGACTATAAAATTCTCTTGGGAGGAAGTTATATGTATGCCATGAGAGCAGTAGCATCCACTTTTTTCTGTCTCATGATGTTCCCTCATGATGGGAAAATCATGAGTTGACCAATTAACTTATCATGATTCGCAAGGGCTAACAAAACCAACCAATGTTATCCCTGCGGTTGACACTACCATTGACAAGAAATCAGCCTCCTCATTATTAAATGTGGACCCTGGGTTATTTGCCGACACCCCCATGATGGCCTCCTTACCCTTTGTGTCACCACCGTCAACACCAAATGAGACTGGGGATTTGTGCATGCTCTCATCCAACACTGTTGCACCTAAACATCAACCGCAGCCACAGCCCCAACAACAACCGCAACATCATGCACATCCACAACATCATACGTAGCCGCAACCACAACCGCATCCCCAAATGCAATCACCAGGGAGTTACTTGGGCTCCTCCCCAGTCCACATGATTCCCTTCCTATTTCCCCCGCATGGAGTCATGAGTAAGCCAATAATGGCTACCTTAAACTTACCCAACTTCACATTGGGGATTCCCGTATGGTACCTCGATCCACCGGCCCAACCTACGATGCCCCAGGTCATGTTAACCCCTGTTCAACCCATTGCAGTCGAATCATGTCCCCCACCTTTCCCACAAAATCCAATCACTGCACCTGCACCTACTGTGCCCCACCCAAAAAGGGCCAGGTACAAAAACAGGAAATCAACAACTAAACCCTGGAAGATCTCGCCATGCACCGTCTACGATGAACAAGGCCATGCAACTCAAAACTGTCCTAAAATTCCCATGGTCCATGGACATTTAGATTCCATGGATACAACAGAAAACATCCTCGTGGTTGAACTCCCAAGTGGACCAACAAAGAAAAACAAGTTGTTGAGAGTGAACCATGCTTGTGCCCTTTGTGGATTGTATGGACATTATTCTCACCACTTCCAGGACTTGCCCGAATTTCGAACAGCCCTAGCTAACCTTTGACAACATGCCCTTGAAACTGAGATCACCCTCATCAAAGAAATCCACCCCCTGCCTCCTTCTTTAGATACCATGTCCATCTACATGGTGTCCAGTTCCATAGACCCACTTATCCCTTGGGTCACTGACAACTCCTCCAACCTGTCCCATCATTGCTTCTGCAATGACAAGGAGATACTTGAAGCCTTAACCCCTCCTGAATACCCTTGGGACGACATGCACCATCGCTTGTTCTTCATCCCTGAAGGACCTATGTCATTGTCGAATCAGTTTTCAGTTGAGACAAAGGATTTCATTCATGGGAAAGTTGACTGGTTCAAAAATACCATTCTGGCACCCGATGCTTTCAAAGAAGGAAACATGGCCAATATCTCACCAACCATTAAGATCAACATCTCAACCAACCCCGAGGTTGTTGAGGAGATGATGTTGGGGGCATCCTACTCCCCCGAAGAAGCTGCTTCCTACAAAGAAGTCGTCCAAACATTTTGCGACATCTTTGCTTGGTCCTACATCGAAATTCCTGGGTTGGATCCATCCATTGTTAAGCACCACATCGACACATGGCCTGATGTGGTCTCCATGCGCCAAAAGCAATGACCAATCCATCCCTCCAAAGCTGCCACGGTCAAAGCCAAAATTGAGAAGCTGTGCACAACCACCTTCATTTACCCCATTTCTTACATAACATTGGTTTGTTATACCCAAATCCTATCACCAACATGTGATGAGATCCTTAACGCCTATGTTTTCCCTAAATCCCAAAATTTGGAGTGGAAACTTGCTCTGGATACCAATTCTACATGAAAAAACCTAGCAACGCACTTTCCCTTTGGCTAATGAGTGGTACCTTGATCAGCACCGCCTGTGTCCTATTATAGAAAAGTAGTGCCACTGCGTATATGCTATTCTCTTGGAGCGTTTCTCACTTAAATCACGCTGTCATAAGGGGACAAAAGAGGTACCCTTGGTAAAAATTGAAAAAGAGAAGATTCTCGAGGCTTCTAGAACTTGAGCCTCATGTCCTCGCTTATCCCTATCAATATGGGTTAGTTGGAGGTGAGATCCCTCTTGGTAGGATCTTAGAGTCACCTCACCCACAATTCTCTCAACTATCCCTATCCATTGAGCCTTATAAATACAAGCTCATATCCATAATTTAAGGAGAGAACTGAATGGTATTGTTATGCTGTTGAATTGACTATCTAGTCCTATCCATTGGAGAGCATAAGAGAGCAATTTGGAGCTATCGGGGATGAGGTGTTTGTGTTGTGGAGGAGTTTGTCAACACTAAGGAAATGGTTGTAATATTCTTCATTCATTTCTTAATGCAAAGCTGATTTCCGTTCCACATATCTGTTGTATTGATCTCGCATGTATATGTTACTAGATTCCTTAGTCACTAGTATGGATTTGTGAATAATATTCTAGTAGCTTTGATGTTCTTGTTTGTTTGAAATGTTGGAAAGTATATAGGTTCATGATCAAAGCATTATTCCAGGTGTTTACAACATTCAGGGAAGGTATTCATCCTTTGTTGTTCACTCATTTGTTCTGGATTTGAACCATTCAGACCAGAGGAACAGCTTCTGTCTGCAGAAGGTGCAATATTCCTGACAACAAGTCTGGCGACTCTGTTGGGGAAGGAGCAAATTTCAGTTGATCTAATCTTCCTCAGTCCTTGAGTACTTGTTTGAATCTAGGCTCTAGTTTCTAACTCTCTTCAGTCAGATCTGCCATCTGACTTGGTGAATTTTGGTTTAAAACTTTCAGATCTGTTTAGATCTAAACTATTTCGACCTTATATGCTTTTTTTATAGTCAATTCATTAGTATTTACCTTGATTTGATCAATTTTTAATTTGAAATCTTGTTCTCTTTGTGTTTTGGATACATTCTGAGAACCGCACATGTGTTGTTGGCAAGAAGGGGTGCCACCACCTGAACTTTGTTAGCCATAAGCAGTGCCATTGCCTGAACCTCATTAGCCAGAAGTGGTGCTCGTCCAAAACTGCTCTGTCCAAGACCCCTCCAGCGCACTGCTAGGTAGGCCTTGTTCCAGAACTAGTTTTTGTGATTTTTTGCAAAAAATAGAGTTTGTTTGCTTTCATCCCTATACTGTCAGGCTTACTTGTTTGAATCTGAATGCTCATGGTTGAAAATTTTGTGGTAAAATTGGTTTGATTGAAGAATTCAAGAGCTAGTTTAGGCTTGTTGATTATTCGTTTGATTTCATGCTTGTTGATTGTGATTTTGAAAGGAATTTTTGAACGCTTAGGTTTCAGTTAGATCTCTTTTCATTTCATTTATAAATACTAAAAGAAAAACCACTTGCTTATCATCTTAATTTCATTTTTTCCATAGAGGACTTCTTTTTTCTGTTAAAAAGAAATTTTTTTGTTTGAGATTATGTCATTATTTTTACTGAGCATAGGGAACTGGATCTCTGATTAGCCTCACAAGATTTCAGGTTCTCTTTGTTCTTTTGTCTCTCTTGCATTAGTGCTATCTCATTAAGTTAGATCTATCTATGTTTCAAGAAAAATCGAAAAAATAGATTGCATATGCATGTAGAGTGTTGTTGTTTTTCTTTTAGGAAAAGAGACTCTTACCCATCTGATTGCTTTCAAAAAGAAAAATGAGTTTGGAGTGTGTTGCTTGTCTTTGGATTTGATTTGTTCAAAGTAGTTGTTTGGGAATTTTTGGTTTTCAAAATGAAAAGAAAATACTCTCTCTCCCTCCCATAAGTAGGCATACCTCGAACGGTAAAGTGAAGTATTTGCATCTACATATCTGCATGGTTTTACTTTTTCTGTCAAAATTCCATGCATTCACCTAACCGTCCACTTTAAAATTAATGGTAGTTATAGGATTAAAATTTACGTAGCAATTTGAGTGATAGGCTAGAGATGTGTTCGGGCATTGTTAAGCGTAGGAGCTGTCATTACTCGTTCGCACTACATCCCAGGACTTGTGTGGTTCTTCAACGTACTGTAGGTATATCGAACGACCTTTCACGTACCGTTGAGGTATATAGAAAGGTACTTCATGTACTTGATTGTATATATGAAGGCCCCTTGTGAACGGTTGTGTATTAGAAAACTACCGATTTGAGCTCCCATGTACCTTGCGTACATCGAGAGACCCCACTAGGATACCTTATCTATCTGAGAAAATCCCTTTAGCTGTCGTGCTTAGAGCCATGCACTGAAAACAACATTCTGGGAGATTACTATGCACGTACCCTTGTGGTATATCGTGAGTGGCACCTTCTTGACAATCCTGGTGAGAGAACAGACTATTTGAGCTCCTCCTATCATTTAAGTTTGCTTGTTTGGCCTATAGCTTGAGTAGGGAAATTTTTGGCATGTTTTCTAGTTTTGAGACCCTAGGTTAGATAGGAACTGTAGAAACTAGTTGAATTAAGATAGTCCAGAAGAGTACAGGGCTTGCCACCTGATTTTATTCCTGTTTCAGGAGAGAAGATCCTATGGAAGCTATTGTCCAAGGAGCTGCTACCAACTCCCATGTGGGAGAAAATGTGGTTGTAGAAAGTGGAGATCCATATCCTTCGCACGGTCCTCCCTTGGTACAACAACCTTGTAGGGGAAATATTTCGTACCATTCTCCCATGAAGGTCATGTTGATGATACTACCTGTTTAGATTATGGTCCCAATGATCTGTTTTGGGATACTTCTATGGGACAAGCCATTGCTTTGTTTGGCACCTGTTCAACCTCTTCTGAAGACATTTCACCAAATGAAGAAGAACGTAGACAATAATAGGTAGCTAATATCCATGCAAGAGAACTTGAGAAGAAAGTAGATAACATATTGGGTACACCACCACCTCGTTCAACAGTTTTTCCTATGGGATATCACTCACTTGCTAATTCTATAAAACCCATTGAACCTATTCTAGTTCACATTGTAACTCTGCATAATCCTGGTCAAACTACCAACCCCACCACCTCCCATATTATGTCTATTCCAAATCCTCCTAGGTCTTTTGCACCTAGGGAACAACATTAAATTCTTGTTTCATCAATAGCTTCTAGTGGTGGGGGCAACCCTCGGCACGACCTACATTACATGTCATTGGAGTTGTAGCTAGTCATGGACATACCTCTAGTATAGAGCAATCTATAGTCTATGTCCCTCCTAACCACATGAATGTGGTTAACCACCCATCTATTTTAGGTTATCCCTTGGGGGCACAAACTATAACCAATCAAACCTCTTGGGGGTATGGTTACACATCAAATCAAGTACCTGTAGGAAATACGAATTACCAACCTACTCCTACAGGAATGCCTTATGCTGGAATTCCATATCCTAGTAATACTTTCACTCCTTGGGGGAAACCTAACTGGTCCTACATGCCAGCATAGGAGGGATACCTATACATACTGCGGTGGGTGCCGGAGGACCACCTTATGGAGGTCCTCCCTCTGGGGGGCCTAATGGTCCTAGAGGGCTTGGTGGCTTTCCTCCTTATGGTCCTAATGGTCCTGGTGGTCTTGGTGAGCCTAGTGGTTTCCCTCCTAATGGTCCTGGTGGTCTTGGGGAGCCTAGTGGTTTCCCTCCTAATGGTCCCAGAGGGTCTAGTGGCCCTCCTCCTAGTGGTTCTGGAGGGTTTGGATATTTACCTCCTATGGGTCCTGGAGGGTCAGGTGGTCCTCCTCCTAGTGGCCTAGGTGGTCTTGGTGGTATCGACAGTCCTAGTGGTCCCAAATTCCCTGGTGGTCCTCCTCCTAGAGGCTCTAGTGGTCCTAATGGTCTCGATCATGGAAATCAACCCCCTGTGGGTGGAAATTCCGGTGGTTCTTCATCACAACAACCTGTATATCAGTATACTTATGGTCCTACTGGGACTTATATGCCATATCAATACTACCAGTACGTGCAACCTAATCGCCGGTTACCTTTCCTAACAACTTTGGACTTGCCTGATTTGTCCAAGTTGATTAATGATCCCATTCGACATAACCCCTCATGGCCTCCCATTGCGGTAAAGTTACCATCGGACATCCCAAAGTTCAATGGGAAGCAGGGAGATGATAAAAAAAACCATGTCATGACATTCCATTTGTGGTGTTATTCGAACTACCTAATGGATGATTCAGTTGATTTAAGACTCTTCCAGTGAACTTTGACCGGTACCGTCGCGAAATGGTACATTGAACTTTCGCAACATTTGTTTGTGTATTTTGGTTCTTTGGAAACTGTCTTTCTTACACACTTTCAGCTTCTTATCCATTATGAAATGGGTATAGATATATTAACTTCTCTGCAGCAGAAAACCTCCACCCACATATTCAATCATATCCATGAGTGGAGAAGGCTAAGAAGACTTATTAAAGCTCCTATCCTGGATCAATTGTTAGCTGATTGGTTTACTAAATCTTTATTGCCTCCAATCGCCCGAGATGTGGCTATGGGTGGTGCCGTTACAGAAGATCAAGCCATTAGTCGAGCCCAATATATGGACTTGGTATATTCCCAGTCTAGAACGTTGTATGACTTGATCCCTTAAGCTCCTCGCCCAAGCACCGGTCCTGCCAAGCCACTAGAAACCCCTATTGATGGGATTGTTGGTTCAATCCAGTCCCCGCCAACGACAAAGTCTACCAAGCAACCCAAAACTCCCACCCCTACTCCTTCAACTCCTAAGGTTTCCACTGAGGTGAATTCCATTCAGAGTACTCAAATTCCCAGCAACAATAAAAATAAAGGTAAAGCTAAAAACAAAAAACCTGGAAACTAGTAGGAGAATCCAAAACCAACAATCAACGAGAACGACAAAGGGAAAATAAAAGTGAAAAATCCATGTCTGCTATGTAGAGGTGACCACTTTATGAAAGAGTGTCCTCATTGTTATGAAATCGATCAATTTCTAAAAACTAATCCCCCACCAACAGTTCTCACGGATGCTTTCCCCTCTCAACAACAACTGATAGACCACATGTCTAATCATGGAAATTCTAGTTCTTCATAGGAAATTCGCATGATGTCCTCGGACACTATTAGTTTGAAAAATTGAATTCAGAATTATGAAAAACCTGTAGACAAGAAAACAAACAATTCTTCTTCAGGAAAATCTCCCTCTACTGGTTCTCCTGAGTCCTCGTCTACTATTCCCCTAACCATCGAGAAACCTAATCTCGACATGGTTTTACGTCCACCCAAGAGTACTCTTAGGAAGGCTGTTTTTAATCCTAATGCTCAAGCTTCCCAATTTTATAATGTAGTTGAAGATCTTGCTTAGGCACCATGTGCAATGTCTACCTTGGAAGTACTCCAAAGTTGTCCTAAACATCGCAAAAAATTTTCTAACTGCGTTAGGAGCTTTAGACCCGGACAACACTAATTTGATTCACTTTAATGTCAAGAACTATAAGTATAGAATACCTCAAAAAATCACTTTTCAAATCATAATGAAAGTAGTTGGAAAGAAGGTCTTTAGAACTGTCTTAGACAAAGGAGCTTCAACTTCGGATTTGTCCTTATCTTGTTGGAAAGCTATTGGCTCTCTCGAGTTCGTAACATCACCAACGACTCTGAAAACCTTTGATGGACAAGGTTTTCAGCCCCATGGTCTCATACCAGCCCTTTCAATTGAGCTTGGGGAAATTTTTTTCCTATTCAAGTGGAAGTAGTGGATGCCCCATTAGATTACAACCTCATATTAGGAATAAATTGGTTTTACGCCATGACTGCCGTCGCTTCGACGGTATTTCAAACTGTCCAATTTCCACATCTGGGGAGGATTGTAAATGTTAACCAGCTCAATTTCTGTATGTCAGATGTTACTACCTCTATGGCTAATAAAATACCCATGTTAGGCTAGTCCCCTCCTCCTTACCAGTTGATTGGGGTAGGCATGTTGAAGGATTCTTCCCTTATGGGGATTTTTCTGTCAACCCCTCCTAACGTAGACACAGTGACAGTAAATATGATTTTGTCATTTGATTATGATCCAAAGGGCAAACAAATTATTGAGTCCACCTTATTGAGTCTACATGAAACAATGTACAACATTGTCCAAACCCTTTCCGATGACCACACTAATGACCTTCATCTAGTGGCTTCGAACCTTTACCACTTGCCCTACTGATTAGTACCCTCTCTTCCTATTCTGGATTATCTCTCCCATAGTTTTTTTTCTGATGATTCCATTAGGGAGATCATGACTACGAATGAGCCTATATGGGAGGATCATCATCATATATCCTCGTTCCTCCCCAATACCAATACAGCAAACCATGATTTTGCATCCCTTTTTACTACTGATAGTGTCAAAACACCTCAAACTCCAATATTGTTGTAGAACATGGATTTTGAAGGAAACCTATGCAACATCACTCAAAAAAATCCAATTGACATATCAGACAAGCCTGGAAGCGTTGAGCATGTTCATGTTGGGCAGAACTGCTCAGCAGAAGAATCTGAAGCATATCGAGCACTTTTCAAAGAATTTCGAGATGTCTTTTCTTGGTCCTATGAAGAAATGCTGGGGATAGACCCATCTATTGTGGTTCACGAAATAAAAACCTATCCCATTGCAAAACCCGTCAGGTAAAAACTGAGACAAGTCCATCCATGAAAAAGCCGCAGCTATCAAAGCTGAAATAGAAAAACTTCTAAAAGTAGGGTTTATTAATCCCGTACCCCTAACGAAATGGGTATCGAATGTCGTCTGTGTAAATAAAAAGTAGGGTACCATTAGAGTCTGCATCGATTTCATATATTTGAACAAAGCTTGTCCCAAAGACAACTTTCCCACTCTGCATATCGACTAGATTATCGACAACTGTGCCGGAAGTGTCATCTTTTCAGTTATGGATGGATTTTCAGGTTATAATCAGATTGAGATTTTACCCACCGATCAGTACAAGACAACATTTATTTTCCCATGGGGAACATTTGCATACAGGAAGTTACCATTCATCTTGAAAAATGCTAGAGCCACTTTCCATCGTTCTATGTCCTATGCGTTTCACGATATAAAACATATTATAGAACCATACGTTGATGACCTCCTAGGTCATTCACAGCGACGGGAGGACCACCCTGGTCATCTTAGAGACATTTTCCTGAGATGCTGTCATTATAATATACGGCTCAATCCTCATAAATGTGTTTTTTGCATTGATACGGGATGCCTGTTAGGTTTCGTGGTTTCTAAGGATGGCATCCGGATCGATCCATTGAAAATTGCTGCTATTCTAGCTCTACTAGCCCCAGCCAACCTTCTAGAACTCTAAAGTTTGCAAGGGAAGACAACCTTCCTTCACCGTTTTGTGTGCAATTTTGTAGAGAAAACACACAGTTATATGCATCTCCTGTCGGAAGGACACTCCGTTATTTTGGGATGACTAAGCCCAACGAGCCTTTGATAATATCAAACACATTTTGACTCACTCACCCATGATACACCCCCCAGATTATTCAAAGGATTTTCTCTTATACATTGCTGCCTCCACTACTACCATCGTGATGGTTTGGTGCAGGAGAATCCCAACGGTCAGGAGCACGTGATCTACTATGCTAGTAAGAATCTCATGGATTCTGAAACTTGATACTCACGCATGGAGAAATTAGCATTGGCCAGGGTCATTGCTGTTCATAAATTTTGTCACTACATTTTGCTTCGCACAACCACCATGTTGGAAAACCATAACCCTATGTATTACATCCTGAATCGTCAGGTGCTTGGGGGCAAGTACTCCCAATGGATAGTCATCCTACAAGATTTTGATCTAGAATTTGCCAAAGCTATGTCAAAGAAATCCTTGGTCTTTGCTAAGCTCATGTGTGATCTTCCCTGTGCTTCGACGGAATCTGAGCCCAGTGATTCATTCCTGGATGAATTCTTATTCCTGATAAGCACTACTGACCCATGGTATGGATATTTGCTCATTTATCTATAGACACAAATATTTCATCCCACTCTATCCCATGACGATCGCCAACGTATCCATCACCATGCAAAATACTACCTCATCTTAAATGACACTTTGTATAGACGTGGTATCGATTCCGTTCTCCAGTGATGCCTTACCCACGAGGGAGCTGAACAAGTTTTGAATGATTTCCACTCTAGATCATGTGGTGGTCATTTATCTGGGATGGCTACAGCCTAGAAAATACTATGCGCTGGCTATTTCTGGCCTTCAGTCTTTAAATATTGTCATGAGGCTATTAAGAAATGCCCACCCTGTCAACATTTTTATCCGAAAAAGCACACCCACCCTGCTCCGTTACACCCCGTCATTTCCGTTGGCCCTTTCGCCAAATGGGGGATTGATTATATGCATTGTAATCCTACCTCAGCTGGGGGGCATGGTTACATCATCATAGCCATTGATTACTTTACTTAATGGGCTGAGGCCATGCCTACATATGCAAAGGATGGTAAGACTACTGCTCTCTTTTTGTTTAATTATGTGATAGCAAGATTCGAAGTCTCGCAATCCATAGTCACTGATCACAGATCACATTTTTGTAATCAAATGATGGAGGAACAAAGTTCCAAGCTAGGTTTTCGTCATGAAAACTCTACGCCCTGTTATTCGCAAGCTAATGGTCAGGTTGAGGCCATTAACAAACTTTTGAAAATGATGCTGCGTCGGATGGTTGGAGACCATAAATCCAATTGGAACCATATTCTTTTCTCTGCTCTTTGGTCTTACAAGACTTCGGTGAAAAAAAATACTGGTTTTAAACCCTTCCAGCTTGTCTATGGACTATAAGCTATCTTAACGATTCAATGTCAAATTCCATCCTTGAAACTTGCCATCGAACTTCTCCCAAACACTTCCGCAGAGGAAGAAATATTTCTATACTTGAATAACCTTGACGAAACTAGAAGAGATGTTGCCTTAGCCAATGAGGCACACAAGAAACACGTCAAGGTGCAGTATGACAAGTCTTTCCAACGTCATGCCTTTAACGAAGGTGACCTAGTTTTGACCTATGGTCAGATATATGACAAACTAGGGAAAGGGAAGTTCGAATCCATGTGGTATGGTCCTTTCGTTATTTCCAAATTTTTAGAGAAAGGGGCCTATAAGCTCGTGGACTATGATGGAATCCCCTTAGGAAAACCTCGCAATGGGTTGTACCTGAAGAGGTACTATGCCTATATATTTCTTGTGTAGTACCTTGTATATATGTATAATAATTGATTTTTAGTGTGCTTAATTATTTTCAATATGGTTTTGAGTTTAGTGTCCGTATCTATTTATACCATGTTTTGGTCGTGCAGAACAAATGGATTTCTACATCTTCACTGATGGTGCTTGCCGACACACCTTGAATCTTGCCTCAGATGCTTGGGTTCTCTATTCCTCAGCTTAAGATTTGGTCAGTTTAGGAGCAGTTTGTATTGGTCCCGCTACCAACAATATCATCAAGTATCAAGTAGTCATAGGTATTCTAACTGAAGCTGCCTCCCAAGATGTTCATAACTTGGTAGTCTTGATGGACTCACAACTAGTGGTTTGTCATTTAAACCATGTTTATACCATTAGGAATCCCGTGCTTCTCCATCTCTTCCGGAGGGTATGTTTATTGGAGAGGTCATTTGAAGCTATTACCTATAGGCATATGCCTAGGGAAGATAATACAGTTGCTGAATCATTGGAAAATTACATCCTAGACTAGCATATTGCCCATTCATGACATGAAAATAAAACATGGTTCAATGTAAATAAACTATAGAAGACACATAAAAATCATGTAAATTCATTCACCATTTGAGACATATAAACACCAAAGTAGAACTCTGTATATATATATATATATATATATATATATATATATATA
>LPNX011139090.1:879779-943535 GCA_001517045.1 Pseudotsuga menziesii
ATACAAAAATACTAAGTGCACCAACACACTAGGGGAAGCCCCACTAGTTGCTAGTTAGACCTAGACTCATCCTCATAATCTGGCTCGGTGTCATCATCCTCCTCGAAGGACTCATCATCCTCCACAGGAGCATCCCCTTGTGCCGCCCTATGAACATACTCACAGGCCACAACTATCCTCCTAATCAGAGGAGTCCACTCTTGAGGCACACTGTGACAGGAAACAATCAACTCATTATCTAAGCGCTACCAGCCAACATCAGAAATCCCCTCAACAATCCACTCCAAATGTGGCATAACAGCGTCCAACTCCCTTCGCCACCTACGAGGGTTCCCCACACGGACCTCCGACTCCACAATCGTGACCACCCACCTCTAATAACCAGGTGGTGGACGAGGACCAATATATGCATACGTAAACAACAACACCACCAGTCTATGCATATAATCATACAAATATCAACCAACTAAACTACCCTATGTATAAAGATGAGCACAAAAAACATCACACATACAAACCAGTTGGTCCCCAGGCCTGGCCTGGAGGTCAGGGCATCTCAGGGTCTTGATGATAGTTCATCCCTGCATAATGGTAGTTCTAAACTACCACCAGGAGCTGTTGCCACTGCTCCAGCAAATCCAACGTGAATAAGGGACACACTCTTCCGCCTCCCTCATGCACCATCATCTGACACCATCTATGCATCCGCAGCTCCCGTAGACCACTATCTTGCACTGCCTAATGCGGACGTAGAGTCGGTACTTTCTTAAAAAAGAAAGCACATAAAAAAGAGATGAATCAAAACTCTCTACCAAATTCCCTTACATGGTATAGCACATGCTGAACTGCAAGTAAGTACATCTGAGCCCATCCATAATAACTGCCCCTCATGGCACGCGCCACCATAGGTAGCTGTCCTCCCAATATCTTGTGGTTCCCTGATGAACCCAAGATGCACAACAACATCAGTGCTATAGCCTATGTCGATAGCTCCTTAATATCACACAACATGATGTGTGAACCACGCACATACGCCATAGTGTAATAGTACCTATCACACAAATCCTCCAGCATCTCCCCACGAGACAGTGTCGTCACCAAGTCGCTAACAACTCCCAGCATTGGGAGCCCATTCAAAAAGTACACATTACACAGCGTGATCTCAATCCACTGGCCTTGTATAATAAAAACCTCTTCTCCAACATCCAAGCAGCTCAAAAGCATCTGAAGCAGTAGACACAAACTCTTCATCAGTGGAATGCGCATAAAATTCAACAACCCACAACGAGCTAGTGTACCTCATACATTCCCGTCTCTTAAAGCCTCCTCCCAAAGGTCCTTGCAGTCTCTCTCTCACCACACAGTCTCAGGCATTGTGAAAAAATATAAAACAATTGTCAGACACATCTTTCAGCAAAAAATCCACCCTAGGACCAAGTTGCACCTGTTAAACCAAAAAGGGTGACCAGGTCGCTCAAAAAGGCCTCACAGAAGCGACTGGATCGCACTGTTTGGCCAAACAGGAGCGACCACAGATTGCTATTTTCTACCCAACAAGAGCAACCCAGTCACACCTATATGGGAAGAACAAGCGACCCAGTAGCTCCTTTGATCACGAAAAGAGTGACCTGGCTTGTGGAAGCCCTAGTAGGCTCACAGAGGGTACCCGGGTGAACAAATCCAAAAAATAGACCACTGAAAAAGATAGATTTTTCAAGAACTCTTACATGCAAGTTAGAGATCGAAAAACCATTGGTCAAAATGGGATAAATTAGCAAAATAAGTTTGAGGACCTCCTCTCCAACTTAGTAGTGAACGGTGACAATGGCACCTTCCACATGGTCCCCACCCATTTATAGGACACATTGGACTTATTTTCTTCTTTTTCACATAACTGGGCCATACGGAGTCCGTTTGGGACGTTGTTCACACCACTAGTTTTAGAATTCTGTCCTCTATATTTCAATGAGACCATAGTCTCATGATCAGTAATTATTTTTTGGGGCCATTTCTCGAACGTTACCTCGGTTTATGTGCCATTCACATATAATTGTCTAATCCATCCACCATAGCTTACATAGATCCCTGGACCATTTTCGGGAGGGAACACCATTTCTTTCACATGAATTTGGCATATAAGTTCCTCCATATTTGCACTCACATCATATGTAGTCCATTCCATACACCACAACTTACACTGCTCATCCAAACCTATTACCGGAGGTTACCTCAATGTGTGCTCCTCTACCTTACCGATTCGCATGCCTCTACCGCGATTCATCTCGTGCATGTGTTGGTATGTTCAAGAGCCACCTGATCCATCCATACTACACAAATGACCTTTGGACCACTGTCCATTATCCCGAAAGGGGGGCACCATCATTTCCCCCTAGATCGGTTGACCATACTGGAGTTTTTGTTAAGCCCTTTTCTGACTCCTAAAAGAATGAAAAGATCGCTGAGCGCATTTTCTTTCTCTCTCGCTTATTAAAGTATCAAAAAGGGCGTCTACATAGCTTCATTTATCTCCTTTTATGAACCATGTAGACTACCATATGAAAAGGACCACCTTGGCACTTTGAATCCAAGACCGTTCCCCTCTGCATCCTTTTATGCTTTCTCAAGGAGAGGGGCCGAACTTTATGAAAATGATCACCATGGGTTGTCTTTAAGCTCTTTTCTATCCTTCTCATCAAGAAAATATCGTCGAGCAAACTTGGTCTCGTTCATGCTCATAAAATTATTTGAATGACCATACAGTCAGTACAAGTTTAACCTTTTCTATCCTGATTGGACTACCAATGGTAAAGAAGTCTCCCATCCCCCAAAGATGGACGATCTCTCCTATGTACACTTTTATCCTTTTTTGAGAATAGGAGACTATCAACAAAAAAGAGACCCCACTGGAGTCTTCTCCATGCTTTCAGACTCTCTAAAATTGAAAGCACCATCGAGCATTTACTTTCTTGGGCTCGCTAAAAATCCACGAGATTGTACCACAACGGTGTCTTTAGACACCACCCAACATATAACAATTTGGTAGCATTCCAATTTTGGATTTCCTTTGTTCAGAGTATTCTGTGATGTGTCTTCCTTGGATCCCATCAATACTAAAAGTGTCTACCTCCCCCAAGTATTTCCCATTTGTAGTTACATCCCTGATATTACAGCTATGATCCCTTTCCTATGAGTAAGTTTCATTTGCTGCCTAGTCCGCCCTGCCGTCACACTCTGAACAAAGGAAGTTTGAGTCCCCCATGATTCCTTTCCCTTGTTCCCTATTTCATTGTGTCAGTCCCTAGATTGTCTCACACCTTTGGTTATCTCCCTCTCGCTTCTGGTCAAGGAAACACCATTGCCTTGGTCAGTTGCAGGTTTCCCTCTGTCGACGACAACACATATATTCCAGAGTATAGACCTAGAGGTCCCTATATCCTAGTTTCATTACCCTCATTGATGAGTTCCTTGGACCACATTAGAGGATTCCTTAGTGCCTCTCTGGATGGTCGTGTCTCACGTGCTCGACTCCAGCTACATCATCGTACCATTGAGATTCATACAGGGTATTGGTCCGTGCAGTATTTGGCTGAAGACCCTGGATGCCACTTGAATCTACCACATTAATGTGTCTATTGAGGGACCCAAATAGGTTCATGTCCCTTATGATTTTCGGGTTGCATTGGAGATAGTGTTTAGAAGCCACAAAACAGGGCTTCGGTAGATAGTGTTCATGATTGATGCAACATATTGTACCTCAGAGACTCTAACACTCCATGTTAGTAAGTCCTTATAGTTATGTACACTTCCAGATCGAGCAGATCATCTGTTGTGAAGATATAGCATTCCATAAGAATGCCATGAGTCCAATGTATCAGTTCTTCAGATAAGTATTGTATTCAACCTCTCAATGAGGCCACTACTATGTAACATTAGTTGTATATGATCAGATCTTTTATTGTAGAGCATAGATCATAGTATTCTTTTGAAATTTTTAGCATGGGGATGCCCGCCTTGTCCATAGACATGTCACACATTATTTTTATCTCACCCATTGATGGCAACCATATTAATACAAAAATCAAAATCCACCATGTCCCAACCCACGAAGCACCACCTCTCCCCAGAAAATCCTATAATGTCCATCGGCCATACGATGAGATCCTGCCCTCACACATTAGGGGGCAATCTGTTAACCCAAAAAATCCCCCCTATTAACTCTACATGACCTACACCACACAAAGACATCTATTTCATTACCCTCATTGAACCCCACACCCTTGTAAAGGCTCGAAAACACCAAAAAGGGCTTAAAAACCCATAAAGAGCCTAAATAGCTCTCAAAGGGGCTAAATCTGCTAAAAGGGGCATAAAAACCCCAAAGGAGCTAAGAAATGGGTGAAAGGGGCTTAAAGCCCTAAAAGGGGCTAAAGCCCTGACCAAAAGCTTAAAACCCTAAAACTCAAGAAAAATCTATAAATAAAAGGGTGGGGGTCACTCTCAAAACACTCCTCTACCTACCGTTACTCTGCCCATATGAGTGCATTGAGACTCATCTCTCTCAAGTCATTAATCCCTCTCCCTCACTTGCTCCATTAGCCAAATCCCATTCCATAGAGAGGTATCTTCTTGCTAGGGCATGGTGGCCCATTTCAACAAAACCAGAAGGTATAATGTGTGTTTAATGTTAGTAGCTTAGTTTTGTATATTGTTTTATTTGCACATGTTTTTGCTCACATTGTTTCACAGGTTCTCCATTAACAGTGTGTTGTAGGTTTTGATTGGTTCACTAACCCTTTCCTTTAGGTTTTCTCTTCTATCCACTGAGACCCTATCCTTCCATCCTGTAGATGGAAGGTATCCGTTTCTAAACATAGCTAGGGTGAAAGCCCTACTACAGGAATGAATGGAACTTGTTCATCTTCTAATGCAGTCACATCCCACGGTGGAATGTATCTAGTAGTGTCATCCATAATGGGTGTGGGTGATGCAGTCGCGACACTAGATTATGCAACTGTGCTTTTATTGGAAATCAAAATAACTATGCTCTGTGGAAAACTCACTTCGTCTCTTGCACTTGTAGACAACAATCTCTCCCTCGAATGCAACAAAATTAATTGAAACTTGGGAATGAATGGTGATAACGTATAGATGTTCATTCCTTTAGTCCTCCACACGAGTGGGAAAATAATGGAATGGTAGCTATCCTTTTCATCACATGGGATGATTGTTCGAATGATTATTAGGAAACTTCTATGCATGCTGCCACTCACTTGTCAAATCATTGGTAGTTATTGTGAAATAAATACGGAAGTGACCAAAATGCATGCCACCAAAATATATCGGGACTTTAAATTAATTATGACCAGATGTCATTTCCACAACTCCCATTTAATTCGCCTCAACAGTTCTCTTCCTGTGACCTTTATTCAAGCTTTGAAATTTTCCTTTTATTGTGATAGATGGGTTGTCTTCACCATCATTTCTTTTCTTGTGATAGACAAAGAGTCTACACCAATTTTCCTCTCTCTACGACGCTTTTTGTTTCTTCTTGTGACAACTCTTATCCTATGATCAAAACAAAATTGTAGAGGTTTTTATTATTATTTTTTTCAGTCGACCAAGTCGTGACTATTTTGATAAGGCTTAAGTCGACTTCCATTCACCAATCCTATGACAAGTGTTCCATGAAATTTTTGTAATTGCACTAATCCTCCGTAAGTGATATGCGTTACAATATACAGTCTTAACTATTGTGTTTTTAGATTACTTGGATTCTTGAAGAGTTTTCTATCATACAAAAGAGCAATTATTATGAATTGAAATTGCTTGTTCTTGATGTGGCGATCATGCCATACTTTCTGTCAATTTTTTCTCAACATTTTGATGATATTCTGCAACAAAAAGATCTTCTTCCAATTGTATATGCTGCGACAATATTTCCTTGACAACACCAACATATGTCATCTCCGTGATCGCAACAATCCATAGGATGGGTACAATGTATTCCATTGACATCACGACTTCTTGTCAATACACTAGGTGAAATGGAGTTCGACCTGTCAACTTCTTATAGGTCATGCGGTATGCCCACAATACTACAGAAATTTTCTGATCATAGTCATCTCTTTGGACGTTACAAATCTTTGTCAACACATTCTCTAGGATTTTGTTAAATGCTTCGACAACACCATTAGCTTGAGGGTGATATGGCGTTGTATTTATATGTTGGATCTGGAATTATTTCGTCAGTTCCTTAATCAATTGATTAAGAAAGAGTGTGCCTTGGTCGCGTAACAAAATTTTCGGGCATCCAAATCTATTCACAACATTTTCAAACAAAAACTTAGCAGTAGCCGCAACAATATGCAATTTTTTACTAGTGTTGCTTTGTCCCATCTAATCAGGTAGTCGGTCATAATAATTATATATCTTGCACCTGTGTGCTTCCATGTTGGACTAATAGGGCCCACATAATCAACGACCCATTTTTCAAATGCTGACAAATTTATTTGGGGTGCTAATGGCATTTCATCTTGACGCGACGACTTTCCAGTTCTTTGACAGACATCACAACTACGATAGTACTCTTGGGCATCTGCATGCATGGTGGGACACCACAATCCTGTTTGCAATATCTTTTTCACTATATATTTTCCAGCAAAATGGACTCCTATGACACCGACATGTGCTTCATTTAGTATCATTGGTTTCTAGTGTTCCAAGGTGTAGCAATGAAGAATCTCATCCGAGCCAATTTTATATAATTTTCCAACGATCAATTGGAAGTTTGTAGCTCACACAACTAACTTTTTCTTTCGGGAAGTAGTAAATTCAGCTTGTGAATATCCCGTACTAAATAATTGTATGATGTCTCTATAATAATTATCAAACATTATTATCACAAATAGTTGCGCATTAGGGAGACTACCGTAAAGGTTACCAGGTTCATCACCACTTTCGATTCTCGATGGATGGTCTGGTCCTGAGTTCAGTCGACCCCGTCTAACGATAAATTCAAATTCAAATTCCTAAAAAAGGAGAAGCCACCTGCAAATCCCCCCCCCCCCCCCCCCCCCCCCCCCNCGTAAACCATAGAGAGTCCTTCTATTCTGTCATGGTATAGTTATTCTATGTTGTTGATAATTTTCTTCTAGGGAAGGCAGTAGGATGATCAATTGACCATTCTCTAGGATGTACTAGTACCATGCTGAGTTGACAAACGATGCATCGCCATGTACATGAAATTCCTTTTTCTAGTATGGAAATACAAGTATGGGTGCTGTTACCATATTGTTCTTTCAAGTGTCCATATTTTCTTGGAAAATTTCTGTCCATTGGAACTTAAAATATTTCTTTAATAACTTCTCCATCGGAGCATTTGCCTCTGCATATCCTTTAATAAATTTTCGATAGTATTTTGTATGTCCCAATGTTGCTCTCAGTTGCTTCATATTGGTAGGTGGTGGTAGGTCGATAATAATTGCAATTTTGGTAGGGTTGACCAATATTCCATCACAACAAACTACATGGCCCAACAAAATTCCAAACATGGCACAAAAGATACATTTCTTTAAGTTATGTGAATTTTGATACTATCAACACTATTCCACCATCATCCTAAGGATCTCAATATGATCCTTAATGAGCCCAAATATAATACAATATTCGAAGTAGACCTCAGGAAATTTATGAATAAAATATTTGAAGTTAGGCACTACTATCCTTGAAAAAATAGTAGGAGCATTATTGAGTCCAAAGGGAGTCACTAAGTATTGGAAACAACCCCACTCCGTTGCAAAGGTTATCTTTTCTCAGTCTTACTTTGTGATTCTAATATGATGGTAGCTAGAGAACCCATCAGTGAATGAGTAAATATCTTGATCCCCAATACTCTTTAGTACCTCATATGTAAATGTTGTCATAAATGGTTCATGTAAAAACTCATCGTTCAATTTTATTAGTTCGACGCAAATCCACACTTCACCAGTAATATTTTTATCTTGCACTACTGTTATAGCTGATTTTACCACACTTGGTATATCATGTTTTTATGGAATATCCCTGTCCCTATGCATACTATTTGGACCCCCTTTGATCAATATAACTTTGATGTTCCAGAGAGTCCCCTTAAAAATTCATTTTATGGTTATACGCGAGTCAGTATCTTACAGACCACGTGTACATGCATCTTTCTCTATGATGACCCATGTACATCAAGACTTGTGTTAATTTTTTTTTTGGAGTTTTCCATCATCTAGTAATGAATAACTTGACACTTGGCCTTCCATATGTTTGGAAATGCTCCGACTCGACCCTTCACTTCTTATTGAGGGGCTATATATTGAGATATTTGGAAGCATTGAAGAGGAGATGAACTTGTGAGAGAAAAGAGACTATAGTGGATTTGTGCCCCATTCTTGCATATGTGAGTCTGCATCCCTTTGTCTTTGGAGTAGCCCTTGGTTCTGTTTCCCAAGATTTCCTTTTCCTTGTGAGCTTGCATTGTTATGGAGTATTGAAGTGCTGGAGGCCCAGGTGGAGGAATCGGTTTCTCGATTTCAACAAGGCACCGACAGAGGTTGTCATTTGTATCTTTGTTTACATTTAATAGAAATATCCATTTCTCATCCATTTTATGTGTAACTATGAATATTTTTATCCATGGATGTAGCTGCTTTGATTATATATTGGATTTGTATATGATAGAGTATGTTCCAACACTTAATATCTATCATTCTTGTATGTTTCATTGTTGTTGAGAATGAAATGTAGGTGCAAGTGTGATTGAAAGCTCAAAGAGGATATTCTATGAACGTTCGAAATAAGGTACGCTTCTCATCCCTTAGCGTTGGACTTGTTTATCTCTTTAACGTCTTGGAAGTGGATTAATATCTGGTATCATAGTATTTGTTGTGGTCCACCCCAAGCCATAGGAAGTTTTCTCTATAACAGAATTGGTGGCTGCACTGGGAATTTCCTTTTTGTTGGGGTTTGGGTGCATAATGTACATGATTTTATCTCTACTTATTTGTGTTTTTGTGTCGCGTTTAGGATTATGTTATCCCATTGGTATTCCTTTGATGTAACCTGAGTCTTGACCTACCTTTTTACCACCTATCTCTTGATATATGCGGGTCATAGAGGTAACAATTGTATATACACGCAGGATTTAGTACTTACATCTGCGTATACACATGGGTTTTATGTGAATAGTCACGTACATCCATATTTGTGATTGAGATCTTGATGTTTGGGAGTTTTGGGTGGGTTGTGAGTGTTTTCAAGTCTTATTGGGTGCCTGTGGTGCTTGTTTACTGCTTCTGTACTAACTAGAGACTTCTTTTTCTTTGCTTTTATTTAAAATTTGTTCTTGTCATTTATCTTTTTTTTGTTTTGTCATTAGTGCATTAGGATTCTTGGTCTCAGTGTCTTTCTTGGCTTATGTCTAATACTTGCTGCATGTTTTGGGAGTTTGTATAGTCTGTTTATTGCATGTTCATATCATTTATAATCAACATACAATTTTTTTTACTTTTGGCTTGTTTTTGCATTATGCACTTGCATTAGGTTTAATTAGGTGAGATAGTGTCCATGATTTCATATAGGAATGATTGCATTGAAAATTGAGAAGAAATTTGTGCATTTCATGTACTGGCATACCCCTTTTTCATATTTAAAGACAAATTGAACTTGACATTGTTTTTTAGATGTGCATATTTATTTCACTACTGAGTTATAATATCGCTAGTTGCATGTTCATTACCGTTAAGTAATGAAAACCATTAAAATTAATGCTTAACTTAAAATTGATTACACTTTTTAATTGATAGAGGTGCACCTACACGATTAGGTTGTAGAGTCTTGGAATAGGGTGTCGTGAGTAAATTTTTCCAAGACTATGAAACAAAACAATTAGGTGTCTGTCTAGGTGAGAAGATAAATCCTTGGTATATTTAGTGTTCTCAGGAGAATCCTCTTACATAGGAGTTAAGCATGAGGAAACACACATGTTAGTGGTGGGGATATCCCCTTTCCACTTTTTGTTGAGCATCGAAGATATTTCCAAGATCTTATTCGTATCTGGGGGATTTTGAGGTACCTTTGGTACTTTTGAGCTTCGAGCTTTTTTACCTTGAGACTGCCCTTCTGGGCATTGGTTCTTTTGAGCTTCAAGATTTTTTACCTTGCGACTGCTTGCATGAGTATTGCAGGGTGACCTTAGTTTCCTTACCTAGGTATGGTAGGGGGTACTTGCAGAGGTTATTCTATGAGTGTCATGGCCAGGTAATGGTTGGGAAACATAGTCTCTATATGCATTGAAGCTAAGGGACACTATAATTGGTTACACACCTTCACTTGTAGTGTATGGGAGTCTCAAGAATCACCTAGGAGAGACATACCTGCTGCATTTGGGATCTCACTTATCATCTTCCTTGGCTTGTTTGCATCGGACTTATATTTGCATAGGGGTGTGCTCTTTGTGCGTTAGATTTATTTAGGGATCATAATTTTTGGAGTCTTTTTATTTCTATGGAGTCATTGTGGATCGAGTTTTTATGCTCCCTCGATATCGATGTTTAGTAGCGCTTTCACCTTGTGGATATCCTCCCGATCCTTGGAAGAGGAATAGACATTCTAGGAGAACTTTACACACCGTGATTCACACATTGTTCTCACCATGAGTACTACATCTGAGAACTTGGAGATCCCTCCTTCTCCATCCTCGAGAAAGGGGAATGCTACCATTTTAAGACCTGGGATTCTAGTTGACACCAAACCTCATGGGGTTGGTACTTCCTATAATACATGACCCCAACTGTTAGAATTTGAAACCGCTTATCAGAGGTATTCCTAAGGAAAGTTGAATAGTGAGACTCATCAGATTTCCTTTAGCAAAAGTCCTCTTAGGTTTGACATGCCGAACCTTACCATCCCATCATCTACCGTTGATCCTAGTATTGACCCTAGTGTTAGGCTTGGGGGAACCGTAGACCCTTTTCTTGCTGATAGATTTGGGAGTTTTCATATTGCTCCTTGCTCTCCATTCATGGGAGGATTTTTTCCCGGTATTAACACTGGATTTCACTCTTATGAAGGTGACTATAGAAATGTGGACATTGGAGGCACTACTTACATTCCATATTATGCCTCATCGTCCAACGCACCTGTTCTGTCAAATTCCTTTCTTATGATGCACCCTCCTCATAACCCACACGGTACTTCGGAACGTGGTGCTGCATCTAACCGTGTTGTTCCCTTGTCTGCTGGTGTTATTGTGTCGGGATGTTACATGCCTCTTTAAATGTCCATGGGTCAACCTGTTTATCAATCCTATAACTATGGTTATGTGGCACCTCATTCTCAAGGTATACCAAACTACAATATTCCCGTGCATCCTTGTATGGGTCATGCAGGAGGGGGTTATTATCCAACTTTCCAAGGCCATGGCCTTTACTACAATCAATATTATATGAATCAACATTTTCAGGGAGTGTGAAAATAGATGGCACAACCTAGGCTCCCTTTTTTGGATGCATTGAATTTTCCTGACCTTTAGAAGTTGAACAATGATCCTGTATCTCATGATCCGATATGGTTAGTTGTTCCCGCCAAGCTTCCTTTAGATATACTAAATTTTGAAGGTAAGAGTGGTGAGGACCTTGGAGAGCATGTGACTACTTTCCATCTATGGTGCTCTTCAAACTCATTGAACCATGACTCTATTCACCTACGACTATTTCAACGCACCCTCATGGTTCCTGTCATGAAATGATATATAGAGTTTCCTAGGGGAACATATTAGATGTTTAACGACTTAGCCATGACCTTTGTTAATCACTTTTAACTACCAATATGCTATGATGCAGACACCAATCTCTTATCAAATTTTTGGTAAGATAAAGCCACACACATCTCTGACCATATTCAAGAGTGGTGCAAATGAAAGAAGTTAATTAAGGCCAACATTCCACTTGAGTTTTTGTTGGAATGGTTCCTCAAATATTTATTGCCTTATATTGCGAAGGATGTTTCAACATTTGGAGTAATGAATGAGGACCATGCTATATTGAAATCTCAACAGTTGGACTTGATTTATGCTCAGTTTGGGATCCATTATGGGATTATCCCTAATGCACCATGGTAAAACTTTTAACATAAGTTTAAACTTGTGCCACATGCCAATGGTATTGTTGGATCTACGAGTACCAAAGTCGTAGGCCAGGTTTTGAATCAAATGAAAAATTCATCTATTAATCAGTCTACGACCAAATAAGCTATGACTTCATCCCATCCCACCCAATCGGTGGATTTTCTCTCGGTACATTTGTCGAACCAGATGGGTAACTAGCAACCCAGAAGGAAGAAAAAGAAGGGAAGAAACAATAGAAGGGATGGGAAAAGGAAGGAGAGCGAGAATGATGGAAAGAATGGTGATACTGCTGGGGGAACAAGAAACCTAAGAGGAAGGTTAAATTCCCTTGCAATATTTATGTGGGATATTATATCACATACTTGCACCCCTGTATTGATGAGGCCTCGAAGTTCATTGCATAGAGCCCTACTATGTTGACTGATCCTTTACCTCATAATCAACATATGTGTTCAAAGAAATTGGACGTCGAAAGTACTTCTGGTGGGCATCAAAACCCATCGAATGAAGAAGGTGGCCATGGGTCATTAGAGGAAATTTGAGGTCTAAAATGGGCCTCCTAAGGAAAATAATAAAATAATAGTTATTAGTTTTGGAGGAAGAATGAAAAAACTACTTTTTGTGTTTGTATTTTCGACATATCTCCCTGTGTTTTTACTCAAATTTTGAGTGGGAGAGCTTGTTGGATGTGAAATTTAATTCTGCATCCAATGAGTACCCACACTGCATAATTCTGATGGACCCTGCTATCCCAAAAACAATAAATACCTGAAAAAATGTGATGATGATGTCATCATCACCACATTTTTTCAGGTATTTCTTGTTTTTGGGGTAGTGGGGTCCGTGAGAAGTATGCAGTGTGGGTACTCGTTGGATGCAAAATTAAATTCCACATCCAATGAGCTCTCCCACTTGAAATTTAAGTAAAAACACAGGGAGATATGTCGAAAATACGAACAAAAAAAGTAGTTTTCTTTTATGACAAATATGTCAATTCAACCATTATGATTGACTCATTTTATTGAAATTCTATTAGTTCTTGAATTCCAACTCACAAAATTTATTGTTGGCATGTTTTCTTATAAGGCCCATTTTAGACCCCAAATTTCCTCTAATGGTATCAACATGATGTCTTCCGCTAATGTTGTGAATCATGCAAAAGATTATGGTCCGTCACAACCCAACTTGGGTAAAGAGCCTGCACCTCCTGAGAATTATTTGCATATTGATAAGCCTGATGCCATACCTCATATACCTAAGGCAGTCCTAAATCACTCGAGGCACAATCCTAATGCTTGATCCACCCAACATTATTCTATTTTCGAGGACTTGGCTCATAATCCCTGTGCGATGTCATCTCTTGAAGTTCTTAAAACTTGTCATTCACAGAGGAGTGCATTGTTGATTGCTCTTGGGGTGGTTGATCCTAACACTTCCATAATAGTTATATTTTAATTAACCCAAGAGGTACAGCTTTGATTTCCTTACCATGTGGATTTCTTATTCCATGTGGAGTGTTTGAATAACACGATCAAGCACACAATCACTGATGAAGGAGATGCGACCATTGTGATGTCTATGGATTGTTGGAAAGGCCTTGGATCACCCATATTGTCGAAATATATGACCATGTTGATGATAGTCCAATTTCTTCCTTTTTATTCACCTATTATTGGTTTTCCTGTGAGAAGCATTATGGCTAGCTCAGGAGAAGGTATTTCTACCGCCACTTCAGTCGTTTTGGCTGGAGGAGTGCAACCTCCATCAGTTGGTACTCCATGACCAAATGTACCTATTGCACCTTTATCGCCAAGTAGTTGAGTGGTCCAACCATATAATTCCTTTAATGTAGTATCTCCTTCTAGTGCGGTTGTCACTGGGATTACCAGTGCACCCTTTGCTTCACCCTTTTTCACACATACTGCTCAGAGTGGTCCAAGTGGATCCTCCGCGTTTGTCCAGGGTTTCCCATGGAATGGGGGGCATATCCCCCCATCCAATAATTATGTAGGTCCTACACATGCATATGTGGGCATGTAGTTTGGAAACACAAATGATTATGTCCAAGGTTTCCAGACACCGATTTCAACCCCTTTCACGAGCTCTCCCTTTTCCATTTTTAACGGAGGGATACCTGCTACTGTCTTTCAGACTCCAGTTTAATCTGGGGCATCTCAAACCACTATAGTGCACCAAACACAATTAATCCACTGGATTTCAGGAGGAATCCCTTTCAAATTAGTCCAAATGATTCACAACTGGTGGCTAGGGTAAACCCCACATTTACGTTTGGGAACCAGGGGGCAGGTCCTTCTACCTCCCAAACTCAAGCTTTTCAAGCATCGGTTAGGCTTGAAATTCCCTTCCTGGAAACTTTAAACTTGCCAGACTTGTCAAAGTTGATGAATGACCTGGTGCGACATAGTGTTGCATGGCCACCTGTTCTGATTAAGTTACCTTCATACATTGTGAAGTTTGAAGGCAAAGCTGGAGAAGATCCAGGTGCCCATATAACCACCTTTCACTTATGGTTCTCTTTGAACTCACTGAACGATGATTTCGTTCAGTTGAGGTTGTTCCAGAGAACCTTGACTCATGTAACAACAAAATTGTATATTGAACTTCTCTCTGCTGCTTTTGACAGTTTTTTGGACTTAGCGATTGCGTTTCTTAACCAATTCTAGCTTCCTGTCTGGTATGATGTTGACATAAATATATTGTTAAATTTTTTCCAAAACAAAGCCACAAACATCTTGGATCATATCCAAGAGTGGCAAAGAAGGAAGAGGCTTATCAAAGGCACCATACCCCCTAAATTCTTATTAGATTAGTTCTTAAAATATTTACTACCTTACATATCGAAGGACGTATCCACCTCAGGGGTAACCATAGAAGAAGAGGCTATCCTTAGGGCCTATTAGTTAGATTTGATTTATGCTCAGTCTGGGATCTTTTATGAGATTATACATGAGGCACCGCGATCTACCAATAGTGCTAAGAAACCCAAGCCTGGACCCCATGTCGATGGTGTGGTTGGTTCAATTAATTCTCCCACTGTAGAGTCATTGGCCAAGCAACTCCACGAGTTGTCAATGAAGCAGTCTACAACGCAGGCACCAAAGGCTACCACCCCATCATCTCAAATTACAATTTTTTTTGCATAGTCTTCCTAGAAGGGAAATCAACAACCCAGTGGGAAAAAGAAGAAAGGGAAGAAGGGTGAGGGAAATCAAAACAAGACAAAAACCATGAACAATGCTGATGGGGGTAAGAAATATAAGAAGAAGGTGAAATTTACTTGTAATTTGTGCCATGGAGATCACTTAACTCATTAATTCCATCCTATTAAGAAAGATCAGAATTTGCTTAAAAACCAACAACCGGCTGTCCTAAAGGATCCATTTCCCCAAGGACAAAATGCAGCTTCTATTTCTAATGTAGTCGGGGGAACTCCTAGTGCCCCTCCTGATTAGAACTAAATAAATATGGTACGATCTAGTGCCTTACTTTAGATGAGAAATAAAAATTATGAGACAGAGGCTCTTGAGAAGGGAAAGTCTATTGGTGAAACCTATAACCCTCTCATGATTGAGAAACCTGCTGACCCAATGCCTAGAATACCGAAAGGTGTCTTTAGAAAGGAATTTCACTATCCAAATTCTAGGGCTGCTTCTAACTACTATGTGGTGGAAGATTTGGCCCAAACCCCATGTGCGATGTTGGTGTTGGAAGTGCTACAGAGTTGTCTTGCTCAGCGGGATTCCCTCTTAGCATCTTTAGGTAGCATGGATTCGTCGAGCCTCATGGCGAAGTTTAATATGTTAGATGTCAAGATTCTCCTACCGTATCATGTGCCTTTGTTAGTAGATGTCATTCATGGTGACAAAACCATTTGACATACAATTGTTGACAAAGGTGCTTCCGCATGTGTTATGTTTATGTCTTGCTGGAAGGCTTATTTTCCCTGGAGCTAGTTCTGTTAAACACCTTACTTACTGATTTCGACGAGAGGTATTTCCGTCTGCATGGTATCCTGCCATATTTTGATATTAATTTGGCAGGGAAAGCAGTGGCTGTTGAATATGAGGTGATTGATGCTCCTTTGGACTATAACTTATTTTTAGGGAGAAGCTGGACTTACGCCATGTGTGTGATTGCCTTGGCTGTTCTTCGGGTGGTTGTGTTTCCACACAATGGGAAGTTGGTTACTGTTGACCAGCTCAGTTTCACTTGGAAGGGCCATTTGGAAAAAAATGAGTCCACTGTACCTTTGGTTGGTCAGACTAAACTGACTAATGAGATCTTGGGGGATGGAATGTATTCATCATTAATGGGCACTTTTGATATTCAAACCCCTATAAACTATCTAGGTTATACCAGTGTAGGGAAGTATATCATGACGGTTGTCGATAGAACAGATACTTGGGTCCTTCCTTCCCATTATGAACCTCAGGTGCCCTTATTGACAGTGGAAGTGGCTTATCAAGCTATCATTAATACCACTATTGATCCTATCGCGACTCCTTCTTCAGTCTCAGAGGAGTTGGAAGAAGCTTATCTACCTGCTTGGGCAGAGAACTCTTTATATTCAGATGACTTCTTAGACATGGTTTCCACTTTAGATGAAGCCATTTTGGAAGCCATGAGTGGGTGAGATAAGATTTGTGAATATCTTCACCATAGGTCCTACTTTCTTCCAGAGCTGAGTAGAATGTAAAACATGGAGTTCCACGTGAGTCTGGCAGAAGATGTTCATTTATCGATTAATCATTTGCCAAAGAAGGGGATTTTTTCCGAGGGGAATATGGAAAATATTTTTGTTACCATTCCTATAAACATCTTTGAAAACCATGACGTCATCGAAAATGTGCATATTGGTGCAAACTTCTCTCCGGAGGAGATTTCCATATATACTACCTTATTTAAGGAGTTTCACGATGTGTTTTCCTGGTCATATGAGGATATGCAAGGAATTGATCCATTGATCATAGAGCATGGAATCTAAACCTATCCTGACGCTAAATCGGTTTGAAAAAATATTAGACCTGTTAATTTGCACAAAGCGACAACCATTAATGCTGAAGTGGAAAAGTTGTTGAAAGCTGTCTTTATCTACTCGATTGCTTTAACAGAATGGATATCCAATTCCATTCCTGTTGATAAGAAACAAGGGGCAATACACATATGCACTAACTTTTGTGACCTAAATAAAGCGTGTCCCAAGGAAAATTACCCATGCCCTTTATAGATCAAATCATTGATACTTCTGCAGGTAGTGAAGTTGTTTTGTTTATGGATGGTTTTTCTGGATACAATCAAATCCAAATCAAGTCGGAAGACCACCACAAAACGAATTTTATTTGTCCATGGGGTACCTTCACGTACAAGAAAACACCCTTTGGTTTAAAATGCTGGGGTGACCTTTCACGACATTAAGAACATTGTCAATCCGTACCTAGATGATCTGCTTGCTCATTCTTGTAAGAGGATTGACCATCCATATCACCTTCGCTTAATTTTTGAACGATGTAGACATTACAAAATACACTTGAATCCACACAAGTGTGTTTTCTATGTCGAGTCAGGATGACTACTCGGGTTTATAGTGTCAAACAAAAGAATTCAGGTGGATCCTTTGAAATTAGTGGCCATTTTAAATATGCCTCCTCCTTGGTCTATCAGGAAGCTTCAGAGTTTGCAGGGGAGCTATAATTTCCTTCGATGTTTTATCATTAACTATCCCAAGATTACTGAGGGTTTCATGCACCTGCTAAAACATGATACTCCATTTGTATGGGACGAAATCACACAACTTGATTTCAAGGCATTGAAAAAATCTTTGCTATTGGTTCCCTTGTTACGTCAACTAGATTACTCTAAAGACTTTATATTGTATATGGCTGCATTAGAGTCGAACATTGGGGTGGTATTGGTTTCGGAGGACGAAAATATCCAAGAGCATGTTTTCTATTATCTCAGTTGTGCATTAGCTGGTCCCATGCTTCGATACTTCCACGTCTAGAAGTTAGCTTTAGCAGTTGTTTATGCTGTGCAGAGGTTACGTGATTGCATCCTATTGAGGACCACTACAATGGTGGCATATTTTAATCCTTTTGAATATTTTTTGTCCCGATGCATAATCAGGGGAAAATTCAATAAATGGATAGTCATTCTCCAAGAGTTTGACTTGGATTTCCAGTCTACCAAATCTAAAAATTACTTAGTTTTTGCGGATCTTATCGCAAAATTTCCTATCGAAGAGAATATAGTGGTTGAAGAGGACTCATTCCCAGATGAGTACATCTTTCTGATTTCCACCTTTGATCCCTGGTATGAAGATATACTTATATATCTCCAGACTTTGAAGTGTCTTACATCCTTCTCGAGGGAAGAGCGGTGTAAACTGCGTATACATGCAAAAAACTACTTAATAATCGATGATAGTTATATCGTATAGGGGTAGATTCTATTTTGTGATGGTGCCTCACCCACGAGGAGGATGAGAATGTCCTGAATGATTCCCATAGAGGAGCATGTGGGGGTCATTTATCTCGATTAGCAACAACCCAGAATATTTTACGTGCCATTTATTTATGGGGCATGATCTTTAAATATTGTGCTGAGGAGTTAAAGCATTGCCATCCTTGTCAGCTCTACACAAGGAAAATGTGGTCACATCTTGCTTCGTTGTTTCCCGTCATTGCAGTGGGCCTGTTATAAGGAATTATGCAATCAGTGTGGACACTATTTGTTCCTCTACCCTGCAATGAAAAAATGTAGAACAAAAAAGCATAGCAGTATATCATTTCCTTAAGTAATTAATTAACAAAATAAGATAACATCATACCTTAGATCCGAATCTCTTCATCCTTTCTCTAGAAAATATTCACAATGTTTGATACCTATAAAATAGATCAAGGGACAAACATACAAAGTGAGAATATCATGATAAACTAACTACTCATATCAGTGATCAAGGAGTTTGATAATATTCAATTGATATTACCACATCAAATATAGGAAAGGGGAACACTTTTGTATTAATTATGAAAAAGATAGAAGTACAACCAAGCCTTAATGTTGATGGCTTCAATCTCTACAAGAACATCTACAATCCTCTACAACTATGAAGATCTCTCCATATGCAAGCCAACTCTACTTTTCCTCTGATTTAGACTTCAATCCAACAACATAAGGGTACTTTTCTTGGCCCCCCTCACTCACATCATGAAGGCTTCAGTTATAGGACTAGAACTCATGAGATGACTTGGGAAATGGATAGGATGTGATCCCAACAGGTGAGGGAAGTGAATGCCACCTCTCCCAAGAATGTAGGAACTAACTCCATGGAGGATTCTGTATGGAAGCTTCCAAAACCTTCTTTTTCCTCTCTTTGGACTATCAGTGCTCCTAGCAGAAAGGGCATGTGCATTGACCTAATTTTATGTCAAATAAAGGGTGCATCGACGCTCTTTAATCCATAGTGGGAAACACCTTCGGTGCTTTGTCTGAAAGGGAAAATGGTGCCGACCCTCCAAGGTATGGGAAAAAAGAAGACAAATAATCTCAGGTCAGGTTCTCCAGAAGGAAAATGGACAATGTGGAATTTCTAGGAAGGCTGATAGGAAATGTGAAATTTCTAGGTGCAACAAAATGCCTCCCAAAGTATGAATCTAGAAGGAAGTGATAGATGAAATAGTTTGCAAGATATCTATTTGATACAAAGGCAATGAGAGGTGAACTCATAACTGACATAAGACCAATAATTGAATCTATCTGAACCAATCATAGCTGCAGACCAATACACTATAGATCTATGATGATGACCATGTCATGGATACCAATAATACACTGTAGGTCCATGAAAAACTAATATAGGAGGTAAGGAATAGCTACAAAACATACACAGTAGAGCCATGTCTCCTAAACTCAAATACGGAACACAACCACCAAACATACAATGTGGATCTGTGTCAGGACTTTGAATGATCTCCAAACACAACTTGAGCATAGGAAATCATAATTATGAAGCCTAAGCACTCAGGGTCTTCATTCCAATCCCCAGCTGATACGATTCTAACCATGTGAATAAATGTCTTGACATTGAACATGGTAGAAACCACTTGATTACCAGTCATTGATGTCAACTGTTAACAAGAGCAAGGGAAATCAACATTAATGTTAATGATCTCCAAGGTATCTCAGTACATACTCCAAGTGAGAATAAATGTTTTGAATTCGAACACTAGATAGAATATTCCAATCAGAGGTCATTGATGAAAGCCTACTGTTGAAAGCGAGGAAACTGCCGTTGAGGAATGTAAGCTTCAAGGTACTTGACTAGGTTTCTAAGTCTAATTCTCGGATAATGATTTGAAGTCGAAAATAATAGACTCGTCACAAGAGGGCCATGATGATTCACCCATAAATGACATGAAACAAGGAACAAAAGTTGATTTGAAGTAATGAAACTGACTCAGACATGTCTGACTTTATGGATAGGTAAAGTTACTGACAAGTTATTTTCTGGGAGAGACATCCTTTGAATAATTTGTGGCACAACAAAAATAATTGGCAGCATTGACTTGACGAGATTAGAACCAGGTGTAATGCAAGGAATATGACAAAGCATTCTTTGAATTGACTCAAAGGAATCAGGTGAATCACAAAATGGATCGACTCGGAGACAAGTTGAATACCCAACCGTTCAGATTTGCAAATGTAGACAGGTGCCATGTTCAAAGCTGGACTATAGATGAGTGCCATAAATACAAATGAAAAACATTCCCCTTTCCTTTAATTTCCCCACCTCAAAAGATGAGTGCCTCTTTTCATTTTACAAGTCCAAAGAGTGTAACAAACACTCGTTAAAGCTCATCAAGTGATGAGTCCATTCTCACATGTTTTACGAACCTGAGATAGGAGGGGTTTTTTCCTAGATAGGGTCTTTCATCGTTTTATTTTACGAGTCTGATGAAATAAAACTCATTTGTCATTTCATTTTTAGAGAGTCTAAAATGACTAAGAATACTCGAAATGGTCCTTTTTCATAAATAAGCCTAGTCGGTCCAGAAAAGAGATAACCTACCCTCAACCAGTCGACCTTTCTGTTTCTTTTACAAGCGTGAACGTAATAAGCTTGCTTGGCAATATTTTTGTATTTTTAAGGAGACTGAAAAGAGATTAAATATAACTCCGTAACGGGTTTCCTTTTTCATAATCCACTTTTAACGAGTTTGAAAAAGCGAAAAAGTATACTTGACACTCTTTTACTGGTATTTTAACGAGCATGTGAAAAGTGCACAAAGACGCTCGGTACTTTTTCATTTTAATCCAAGATTGAAAAAGAATAAAATATCTCATTTCATAGCCATAACCCTAAAGTTGACCTGAAAAGCTCAAAAAACACATTAGAAGCCAGCTTATCAAAACTATATAAAACCAAAAGTGAAAACCCACTTTTAAGGAAATAATTTCGGACTTCAAAATAATTAAATTATAGTGAAATATTGAAAACTTCCAAAATATCTATAAATAGAAAAGGGTGGTTTCTTTACCATTTTTTTTTACCATTGTGATAGTTTGGTAGTTGGAGTGAAAGTGAGGAGGTTCCACCAGTGATTTGGAAAGGGTCCCCATCCATCGTTTCTTCATTCTTCTTGGAAGAGGTAAGCAACTTGATATTTTCATTTCATGTTCTTAATGAGTTTAAATTAGTTTTAAAACAAGGATAGAAAGTAGATATAGGTAAATTTTGGGTTTACGACCTCATAAAAGGGTTTTTGAATTCTCAAGGGGTAAAATTTTCGGGCCATAGGGCCCCTTAGTTTTTGGGCAGAACACATGACGACGCTCTGTCATGCTGGAATAGACGCACCGTAGGCACTTTGTCCACAATCAACAAGAGCGTTGGCCATCAGCGCTCTGCGGGACACAGTGGGTGGTGTTGTAGGTGCTTTGTGGGAAAAATATAAAGGTGTCATTGCCCCTTTATGTGGATACAAATCAACCCTATCCCATCCAAAAAATGATTTTTCCTTTTACATTATTTAAAATTGTTATTTAAATGTATTTCCTTTCAGCCATGATGTGATTTCTAATATAAATTTTGTGTGTTGCAGGTGCAATACTGGTTTGCATCATGGTTATTTATAAAGAGATAAAACATGAGGTTCTAGACTTCCAGGACATCAATGACCCAACCACTGTAGAATCTCTACAGAACTGTGGGCTCCTGAAATACTTCAGAGTGCCAGGAATGAAGGCATATGTCCGCATACTGGAATACATCATAGACATGTGGGACCCTAAATAGTATCACTTTGTGGTTGGGGCCCACACTCTATCCATAGATATTGAGGACATATATTTTCTGAATGGTTTTTCTAGGAGAGGAAGACCAGTAGTTTTATCCAGGGCACGAGGAGGGGATACCTCCTTGGATGAATTGATTAACCAATACTGTGCATTGGGTACAGAATATCAGTTTGGAAAATTACATATCCAGTCTATAGTGGATTGTCCTTTGAGGATGGTAGTGTACATGATCTCACTACTAGGTCACACATGTTGTATGCCCTAGAGTGCATGGAGCCCACGGTCTTCAATTGGTGTGAAGGCATGCTGGTAAGTATCAAGAATATGTTGGAAAAATGAAAGTGGGGAACCCTTAAGAAGTTTGGCTATGGAGAAGTGGTGTTGTCTTTTATTCTACACCAAGTGCCCCATATGAGGCCACAAGTGACTGTGAGTAGACTCGAGCCTGAGGATCCTAGGATGCTTAGGTGGGTTTATATTATGGCTCGCCATGGCGGTGGAGGGCCCAAAGTTGTTTACGGGTCTTCCTTCTTTCGCTGGCCAAGAGGCCAGTTACTGATGGTTGAGGACTATCCCTACGAGGGGGCAGACTTCCGGGATGACCTACAGCTTGCATTACCTAAGCAGGAGGAATGGGATGATTGCGGTAAGAAAAGGCATTACCCACCATGTTTTTAATTTTTGTATATTATTTCATTTTTATTTTATAGTATTGAGATAACTGAAATTATTTTTATGCAGACATTGGGCTAGTACATCCAGCTGGGTTGTCACCCATTGCAAGGCGAGAAGTTTCCAAGGATATGATTATTTATCACTCTGAGGCTGACAAGGAGCTCGAAGATCTTGAGGAGGACCTACAACGTTTGACTGTAGGGATTCCTGATGTGACTATCGATGACCTACCTAGGAGTTATCAGTGCCATACTGTAGGGGTTTCTGGATGGTTTGCCAAGCTACTCCATAGAGTGGCTGAGGCTATTACATGCTATCATGAGGAGCATGAGGAGTAGTCCATAGGGATTTTCACTTTTTGGATATGTATTACACTGAAAGCTTCGAAGCTTCAGAGTTTTCCCTATGTATATGTGTATTTTGAACTCATTACAGTTCTGAACTTTGAGGGAACTAAAACCTAGATTCTTAAGCCAAATTTTGTATCTCAGTCCTATAGCTATATATATATATATATATATATATGACAAACTTTTAATTTACAATTGTGTGTGCAAAAAATGTGATGTGTGAAATGATTATCTACTTATGAATTTACATGTATATCATTTATGTTTCAAATGGAATTTTAAATATGAGCAATATGCCAATCTAAGACATAATTAGCTAGGGAATCTGCCACAACATTCAAATGTCTTGGAATGTGTTGATATGCAACCTGCTCAAAAGATCTTTCTAACAAACTAACTCTTCAGAATGTACAAAGAAGTAGGGGATTTCAGATGGTGTAGACCCGGTTAAGCTATTGAACAACTAGTTTAGAATATAGGTAAACCCTAATATCTCTTACATCATTAGCTAGGGCTTCCATCAACAATCCAATCAAAACATGGTATTCTGCTATATTGTTGGTGGAGGGACCTAAGCAAACACCCCCTAAACTAACCAAATCACATGTAGGAGAGTATAGTACCCAAGTTGCTGACACAAGGTTTAGTGTATATTGATTAGCACCATCCACAAAACTAGTGAAAGTATTCATCTATCCATTAGACAAAATACATACATAAGTAGGGTTTTCTGAAAAACACATCTTAGATCACACAAAAGACACACTTTTCAAACCTAAGACACACAACAAACTATAAACAATATTTACAAAAGGCCCTATGCTAGATGACCTAGGAATAATATCTTTTCAGGTAGAGCCTATTGCGGGGCTCACCCAGGGGTATCCCATCATAATCTACTAAGTCAAATGCGCCCTTTTCTAAAACACGACTCATAATGTAGGGTCCATGCCACATGGATTCAAATTTTCCTGCCCCCAGCTTATCATGTTTCTTAAGACCAGATATCCTTCATCAAAAGAGCGGGGTTGAATGGTTATGTCATATTGGGTTTTTATCCACCGTTTGTGTGTCGGTTAAGGCAGCATCGCGGCCGGTTTCATTAAGTTTATTTAGATACAAAAAAACGTTCTTCTTTTATCGTGGTATTTGGAAAAAGTTCAACAACAAGTTTCAGAGAAGGGATCTCGCATTCTATTGAGAGAGTTGCTTCCAACCGTTAAACTAATTGAAAATGCGTGAAACCGATGGAAGTCTTCACAGTGGTCCTATAAGCCCAAAGTGCATAGAATAGTTGCAAGTGCCAGTTTGATTTGGCGTGCCCTACCATACGTTGAAGCATAGTTTTTAATGCCTTGTTAATAGCTTCAACCTGGCCATTGGCCTAGGGATAGTAAGGTGTAGAGTTATCATGAAGAAACCCTAACTTTGCACTAAGTTTTGCTATCATTTTTTTTGAAAGTGTGACCCACGGTCGGCCACAATGGCCCTAGGAATCCCGAACCTAGCGACGATATGGTTAAACAAGAATAGCGTAGCTATTTTACCATCTTCGGCATATGAATTAGAGGAAATTTTGGGTCTAAAATGGGCCCCCTAAGGAAAATAATAAAATAATAGTTAAAATAATAAAATAATATTTATTAATTTTGGAGGAAGAAAGAAAAAAACTACTTTTTGTGTTCATATTTTAGACATATCTCCTTGTGTTTTTACTCAAATTTTGATTGGGAGAGCTCGCTGGATGCAGAATTTGATTATGCATCCAACGAGTATCCACACTGCATACTTTTGATGGACCCCTCTACCCCAAAAACAAGAAATACCTGAAAAAAATGATGATGATGTCATCGTCACATTTTTTAGGTATTTATTGTTTTTGGGGTAGCAGGGTCCATCAAAAGTATGCATTGTGGGTAATCGTTGGATGTAGAATCAAATTCTTCATCCAACGAGCTATCCCAATCCAAATTTGAGTAAAAACACAAGGAGATATGTCGAAAATACGAACAAAAAAAGTAGTTTTCTTTTATGACAAATATGTTAATTCAACCATTATGGTTGACTCATTTTATTGAAATTATATTGGTTCTTGAATTCCAACTCATAAGAACTTATTTTGGCATGTTTTCTTATAAGGCCCATTTTAGACCCCAAATTTCCTCTAATGTGGGCATAGCCTCAGCCCATTTTGTGAAATAGTCCGCATACCACAATAATGTAGCCATGTCCCCAGGCTAAGGTAGGTCTATAGTGCACAAATTCGATGCCCCATTTTGAAAAAGGGCCAACTGCTATGATGGGATGGAGTGGAGCTGGATGGGTGTCATGGATAATTTTAGGGGTGAATTTTAGCCCAGCGGGCTATTTTTCTATGTTTTTCTCCCAAAAAAGATTCACCATTTTGCATTTTTTGAATTCCTATTTCGCCCAATTTTGATGGGGTAAAATTTTTTCACCCTAAAAATCGCCAAATTATTATATAAACAATATAAAATCCTTGGAAATTAGAATATTTTTTGAAGAATATCGCCAATCATTTTATAGTTGGTGTTTTAAGAATTGGTAATATTCGCCAACATTTATACACTTTTAAATAAGAATGGTTCCTTAAAATCATCCCTGATGGGTGTGATTTTTGGTAGTAAACATTTGAGATGGCAGGAATTTATTGATCATTTCAATGCAATATTTGAATATCGAGGGCCAGAAATACCCTGCACACAAGGCTTTTTGGGCAGTAGCCAGCCCAAATAGATGATTGCCACAAGATCCAGCATGGAAATCATTCAGGATGATTTCAACTTCCTCTTGAGTGAGGCAACGATGTAATATCATTTAGAATGAGATAATATTTAGCCTAATAGTAGATTCAACGACTCTCATCATGAGTGGCGATGGGATGATATCATAAAGTCTGGAGATACAAAATGATGTCTCCATACCAAGGGTCAGTCATACTAGTGAGAAACAACGATTTATTAGGCAATGAATCGAAGGGCTATGTATCCTTTGTAGTACAGGGAAGGTCACATATGAGCTCTGTAAAAACAAGAGACTTCTTAGAAGTATTTTTGGTGAACTCCAACTCAAATTCATGGAGAATAACAATCCAGCGTGAGTATTTTCCCCCAAGCACTTGACATGTCAAAACGTAGTACATGGGGTTGGAGTCAACGTAAACATTGGTGGTGCAGAGCAAGATATAATGAAGGAACTTCTGGACCACGATGATCATGGCCAGAGCAAGCTTCTCCACATGTGAATATCGAGTTTCAGAGTCTAAAAGACTCTTACTGGTGTAATAGATCACATGTTCCCGGTCATGTTCATCTGGTTGAACAAGGACCGTGCCTATGGTAGACAAGGATGTAGCCACATACAAGTAATAGTCCTTAGTATAATTAGGTGGTTGCAACACTGGTGCATGGGTAAGTGCATGTTTGAGATTATCAAACGTGCGTTGCGTGAAATCATCCCAGATGAAAGGGTATCCTTTTTAAGGAACCTCATGAAATCATACGTCCTTACTACGTAATTGCAGATGAAACAACGTAGAAATTTTGCCTTCCCTTGCAAACTTTAGAGTTCAGTTATGTTCGTACGAGAAGGTAGGGATAAGATAGCTTCAATATTTAAGGGATCAATGTGGATGCCATCCTTAGAAATGATAAATCCAAGGAGTCGACTAGTTTCTACACAAAAAACACATTTATGGGGATTCATACGAATATTGAAATGACGACATCTAAGAAAAATGGCTCTCAGATGAATGACATGAATATCCCACTGCTTGGAATGAGCAGGAAGGTTGTTGAGATAAGGTTCCATAGTATGTTTGATTTCATGAAAAGCATATGACATGGCGCGTTGGAATGTCATGCCAGCATTTTTTAAACCAAAAGGTAGTTTGCGATAGGAAAAGGTCCCCCAAGGGAACTTATAAATGTCGCCTTGTGTTGGTCTGATGGGAGAATATCAATCTAATTGTAGCCGGAGAAGCCATCCATAAAGGATAATAACGCTTCCGGTGCAGTTGTCGATTATCTGATTAATACATGGAGTGGGAAAATTGTCTTTTGGACAAGCTCTATTTAAGTCGCTAAAGTTGATATAGACCCTAATAGTGCCCTACTTTTTGTTCATAGGGACTATGTTGGAAACCCATTTAGTTAATGGTATGGGGTAAATGAAACCAACCTTTAGAAGTTTCTCAACTTCTTCCTTAATGGCTGCTACTTTTCGTGGATGAGCTTGTCGTAGTTTCTGGTGGACTGGATTGGAACCGTGGTAATTTTTTACCTCATGGACAACAATAGAGGGATCAATCCCTGGAATTTTTTCATATGTCCAAGTGAAGACATCTCTAAATTCCTTGAATAAGGCCGTGTATGATTGAACTTCAAGTCAGGTGAAGAGTTTTGGCCTGTGTAAATGTGCTCTGAAATCCCTGGTTTCGCTGATATGTCCATGGGCATGGTTTTCGTAATGTTGCATAAATTTCCCTCAGATTTGAAATTGCGAATGAGTATCAGAGACTGAGGGTTCATGACTATATCAAATGAAACCTTTGATGTGAAGTGCTCTTCTACCATATGGCAATGGAGAAGGAAAGAAGATCAATGATGATGGTCTTTCCAGGGCATCTCTTCTAATGACATAACTTCCATAATGGATTCATCCATGGGAAGTATATGTGAAAGGTAATCTACTGATGGGGGGGGGGGGGTTTGCAAGCCAATATGGAAAGTGATAACAATATGAGGCCACCAAAAAATGATCATTGATGGTAGGGTCATTGGTGGATTGGATAACATTGTAAACTTCTTCAAAAGGGGTAAGGGATGCTGATTCATTAGCAATCGATTTTTCTTTGTCCATATGAGAGGTAGAAATCATGTTAATAGATGTATTTTGTGAAGTAGGAGGGGTATTTGGTAATGGAAAGGCTCCCATTAGTGAAGAGTCTTTGATAATACCCACTCCAATGTCCTTATACTATGGGGTATTTAGAAGTGGAACACTATTTTCATCATTAGTAATTGCACTAGGTGTGATGAAATCTAGCTGATCTATGGTGATAATCCTTCCTTGGAATGGGAACTAGACGATATGAAAAATGGTTGATGCTACAACTTGCATAGAATAAAACTAGTTGTGGCCTAGGAGTAGGTTATAATCCAAAGGAGCGTCAATGACCTCAATATGAATGGAGACTGACTTGCCCCCCAGTTCAACATCGATGGCAGGTAGTAATCCATAGGGTTGAAAGCCGTAACCATCAAAATCCTTATGGGTGGTAGGTGAACGATTTATCTCAGGAGAACCAATTGATCTTCAACAAGATAAAGACATGACTGAAGTGGAGGCTCCCTCATACAACATGGTATGATGGATTGTCTTTCCAACGATTTTAGTGGATATCTGGAAAGTCAATTGATGTGAGAGCCTGGTCTTAAAATGATCTAGTTTGAAAGTGATGATGTTATTGTTATCAGGGTCTATGGCTCCAAGTTATGTAAGCAAGTTTTTCTATTGGGTGGGACAGGTTTGGAGTACTTCTAGGGCCAACGTAGCGCATGGTGCTTGGGCCAAATCTTCAACAATATTATAATATTGGGCAACATGTGTGTTAGGATTGATAATGGACTTCTTGGGTGGGATGGAAACTGCTTCTGGTACATGTTTTTCAATATGAAGACTATTACTAGGAGGGGGTGTGGAATATCAGGGTTTTTTAGGTGGAACTTCATCATATTTCTTTTATGGAGGAGGGTCATAACTATGTGATCTTGTGTTCAAGTTAACCGTGTCACTAGACATCATTCTAACTTCATCAGTGGATGAATAAGGTTCGTGCAAGGATTGATGCTCAATCAATTACTGTTGGGATGGGAAAGGGTCTTTGAGAACTACTGGGGTGGGTGAAATTTTCAAAAATTTCTTAATTTCCTCACGACGAGGACACTCTTTGGTGAAATGGTCACCTCCGCAACTTAAACAAGGATATTTTTCCTTTCTTTTTCCTTTAGAATCAGCATTAGGGTTCCATGGTTTGTTAATTTCCTGTTGATTATCATTTTTTTTCAATTTATTCTTTCCCTTTTTCTTTTTGCTCGAAGATTCAGTGGATTGAACCCTGTTTACTTCGATGGAAGCAATAGGAGAGGAAGCAGTTTTGGAAGGTGGGTTTGTTGGTGAGGCGGTTTGATTTTTATTTTTAAAATATTTTTCTGCCATTTGTGCTTGAACTGAACCAAGTATGCCATCAGTAGGTGGTTGCGTTACGGGCCTTGATGGATCCATTGTGAGCTAAGGAGCATGGGGAATCATATCATACAAAGTATCTGATTGGGAATAAACCACATCTAGGTACTGCACGCGGCTAATAGCCTTCTCTTTGGTAACAACACCTCCCATGGCGACATCTCTAGCAATGGGTGGAAGTAAAGACTTTGTAAACTAGTCATCTAGTAACTGATCAGGAATGGGGGCCTTGATTAACCTATGTCTTCTTCTCCATTCATGAATATGATCAGAGATATGTGTTGATGTTGTTTGTCGAAGTGAGGTCAATAGGTCTATACCTATTTCATACTGGATAGGTAACTAAAAGTGCATTACAAAATGCATAGCTAAAGAATTGAAGTCCCAAAAAGAGTGATATGATAGCTCGATATACCATTTTACGAAAGATCCTGTGAGGGTTCGTGGGAATAGTCATAGATGGATCGAGCCGTCTATCAATGAATTCGATAAACACCAAATATGAAAGGTCATCACACGTTTTTTTGGGTCCTCACTCAGTTTGCCATCGAATTTTGGTATATCAGAAGGTAACTTGACCAGAATGGCTAGCCAAGATGGGGCATGATGGATTGGATCATTTATCAATCTAGATAGATCTAAAAAATCTAATGTTGCCAAAAATGGAAATTGTTGGTTGGGCTATAGGTATTGGTAGTACTGATATGGAATTTGCTAGCCAGTGGGATCGTAGGATGATTCATAAATAGGCATAGATGATGCCGTCAAGGATTTTTGATTAGGTTGTTGGTTATTCGAGGGTCCTCCAAATAAAGGGTCTCCTATGGGAGGTCGGCCTCTAGGGGGTGGTCCTACAAGTAGTGGTTTGTTTAGTGGTGGGCCTCTAGGAGGAGGTCCTCCAGATGGTCCATTGGATCCTCCATATTCTCCAGGTCCTCCAGGTGGGGGTCCTCTAGGAGGAGGTCCTCCATATCGTCGATTGGGTCCTCTTGGTCCTTTAGGTGGGGGTCCTCCAGATGGTCCAATGGGTACCCCAGGTCCTCCAGGTCCTTCAGGTGGAGGTCCTCCAGGTCCTCTAGGAGGTCCTCCGAGAGGAGGGCCTCTAGGTGGAGGTCTGTATCCTCTCGCAGTAGGGACATAAGATCCTTCATAAGATGGGGCATTAAACCAATTTGGTTGTACCTTAGGAACAAAAGCATTTCTAGGGTAAGGCACTCTGTGATAGACAACCCCCGATGGTATGGGTTGATAAGTTGGTTGAATTGAGGGTGGTTGATTCCTGGGATAAGTATATCCCCAAGAAAATGGAGTGACGGTAGGTTGAACCCATGAGGATCCCCCTTGACCAGAAGGAAGTACAACCATGGTGGTATAGGGAGGAGGAATGTTCACTCCTGGTGGCCCAGTAGGTAAGTTTTTCCCCATACATGAAGGAGTCCCTGCAGTAGATAACAAAATTTGTGCTAGGGGTTTCCCCCCAGGTGTAGAAAATATTAGAGAGTTCAAAAAAAATGGGGAATTATGACTGGGAGAGGGTGTTTGGAATGGATTATGACTAGGGGTGGGGGTGGAAACTAGATTCTAAGTAACCAAGTTTTGAGTTGGTGATTTTGGAAGTTGTGCTACATGTGGTGATGAAAGGGCATGATACTCGGGTGGGGTGGTTCTTGCAAGAATAGGAAGAGGAGAAAAACTTCTCCTCCTCGACTTTTATGCATTTTTCAAATTTTATACACGTGCACGCAAACTGCATGCATACTTGATGGATTCTCGAAACAATTCTTCATTTGACAGAGCATTGTCAAGCCTTTTCCTTAAAGGAGCAAATATATTAGGCTCAATTATGGTAGTTCCATATTCAACAATGGTTTTTCCTAGAGACGTTCTCTAAAAAGGAGCGTTCAGACCATGCTCTGCCTCTATAGTTTCATCAGGTGGGTGATTAATAGTCCAGTCAGATGAGCCGGGTTGACCCTCCATCAAAAAGTGAAAGGTAGTGTCCATTGTAGGAGGTAGTTGGACCAAAGGATTGTTATATATAGATAAATATTCTCTAGTTTCGGCAGCTGGAGTAGTTTCCATATGAGCATCAATAGAAGCTGGTCGTTCCATGGTTACCCCTTCTTGTCCTTCCACGGTTGGAGGAGAGTCAGGAGGTAAAACCTAAAATCTATGGGAATGAAACCTCGTAAGTTGCTCAGCCATGGTGGTGGCTGATAGTTTTCTAATCTAGGTCAAAAAGAGGAAAAAACACACAAATAGGCCTACATAGAGCTAAAGGTCGCAAGCAATCTTAAGTGATAAGATGGGTTCAAAATAGTTGGTCTCTCACCAGGATTGTCAAGAAGGTGAAACTTGCGATATACCATGGGGGTACGTCCATAGTAGTCTCCCTGAATGTTGTTTTCAATGTATTTCTCCAAACAATACAACCAAAGGGTTTTTCTCAGTTGGACAAGGAATCCTAGTGGGGTCTCCTGATATAAGCAAGGTACGTGGGAGCTCAAATCGGTAATAGTGCTGTCTAATGCACAACCATCCACAAGGGGCCTTCCGATGTACAATCGAGTACATGAAGTACCTTTCTATATACCTCAAGGGTACGTGAAAGGCCATTCGATATACCGATGGTACATGGAAGAACTGAGCAAGTCTCAAGTTGCAGTGCATGCGAGTAACGACAATTCCTACATTTTACGACACCCGAACACATCACTTACCTATCACTCAACTTTCTATACAAATTTTAACCTAAAGATACCGTTTATTTTATCTAAATGATTAGTGAATGTTTGTGAGGTGTTGTCTTCAAAAATACGGATTTAATCTATATGAAAAGGCACTTTTTGAATTCGATGAGAACTAACTAGGGTAAGTAAGAGACCAAGTTTCTTTTTACTTTCAAAAATACACTAAATCGAATGCCACTTTCAATAACAAAACAAGATCTAACAAGAAATGCAAAAAGAGTTCTTTCAAACAAAAATCTTTTTCACTAAGCACTCTAAATCTCTGAATGAGGAAAGAAAACAAAGCCTTTAATGTACATACAAAACTAACTTTCTCTATAATGCAAAAAGACCTATCCGTCTAAATCACTTATGCCAAGGAAAATGGAGCTTTCTCGAGCATAAACAAGACAAAATAATAAACTTCTTTTTGTATTTTTTTTGGAAAATGAAAGGCACACAAGCTTAAAACAAAAATAATTCAGAAAGAGGCTATAGGTTTCTTTTTAAAAAATAAAATTTCAGAGAATAAACACTTTACTAAAAACCAAAAACTGAACTTTTTTCCACTTTTCTTTTTTAACAATGAAGAAGATAAAGGTTTTTGAACTGACCTCAAAAAGAGAATCAGATCTGCAAAAACCACCAAATGCAGACACCAACCGAGCAAGCATAACACATGAGAGATTTCAGAGGAACAAACAATCTGAAAGGATTAAAGGAAAACTTTTCACAGGTAGTCAAAATATTTTTACAGGAATTTGGAAATCCTACCTTGGCACACTTAAGGGCACTACACCAGAGCACTGTAAGTCAGATCGATGCATTTAAGATTATGAAGGAAGGCACTGTCGACGCTTTGTTAATTCTAGAGAAAGGTGTCGTCGACGCTCCCGATGAAGAATAAAATGTGCCATGGAGGGGTTAGCGCTCTGTTAGCCAAAGGTGGGTGCCCTGGTCAGTGAATAAACTAAAAAAATTAAGGATTTACATGAGGAACCAGAAAATGGACTGAGTCGAATCGTAAAGAGTGAACACCACTCCTAGAAAGGGGGCAATAAATAAAAAAAGTAAAATGAATGGCCTACCTTATCAACTGAAATGACTAAAAGGAGAGAGAATAACCTTCATAGGTGGAATGGTTACCAAAGCTTGTATATCTGACTGGATCTGTACGAGATCTAACTGGATCTACCCCATACCTGACCAGATTACTATCCCCAGTATGTTCACAAATTTTTTTATAAGGAATTATGCAATCATTGCGGCCACTGTTTGTTCCTCTACCCTGCAACCATACAAGTGTAGAACAAAAAATCACATCAGTATATCCTTTCCTTAAGTAATTAATTAACAACATAAGATAACATCATACCTCAGATTCGAATCTCTTTGTCCTTGCTTAGAAAATCTTCACAATGTTCGATACCTGTAAAACAGATCAAGGGACAAACATACAACGTGAGACTATCATGATAAACTAACTACTCATATAAGTGATCAGGAAGTATGGTAATATTCAATTGATATTAACACATCAAATATAGGAAAGGGGAACACTTTTGTATTAATTATGAAAGAGAGAGAAGTACAACCAAGCCTTGATGTTGATGGGTTCGATCTCTACAAGAACATCTACAATCCTCTACAACTATGAAGATCTCTCCATATACAAGCCATTTCTACTTTGCCTCTGATTCAGACTTCAATCCAATATAATAAGGGCACTTTTCTTGACCCACCTCACTCACATCATGAAGGCTTCATTTATAGGCCTAGAACTCATGAGATGACTTGGGAAATAGATAGGATGTGATCCCAATAAGCGAGGGAAGTGAATGCCACCTCTCCCAAGCATGTAGGAACTGACTCCATGGAGGCTTTCATATAGAAGCTTCCAAAACCTTCTTTTTTCTTCTTTTTGGACTATCATCGCTCCTGGCAGAAAGGGCATGTGCACCGACCTAATTTTATGTCAAATTTGGGTTCATCGACGCTCTTTACTCTGTAGTGGGCAGCATCATTGATGCTCTGTGTGAAAGGGAAAAATGCGCCTACCCTCCAAGGTATGGGAAAAAAGAGGCCAAAGCATCTTAGGTCAGGTTCTCCAGAAGGAAAATGGACAATGTGGAATTTCCAGGAAGGCTGATAGGCAATGTGTAATTTCCAGGTGTGACAGGGACCCTTCACTAAGTGGGGGGTGGATTATGTGACGTGCAACCTAGTTTTGGATAGGGGGCACAAATATATCATTGTCACTGATGATTAATTCACTAAGTGGGCAGAGGAAATGCCTACCTTCAAATCTCATGGTGAAATGATAGCTTACTTTGTGTTTAACCAAATCATTACTCGCTTTGGCATTCCAAAGGAGATTGTCACTAACCATGGAAGTCACTTTCAGAACAACATGATGACCGAATTGACTACTATGCTAGGGTTCACGAGAGATCACTCTTCTTCCTTCTAAATTCAAGCGAATGGTAAAGGAGAGGTAGCCAATAAGACCTTGAAATACCATCCTCAAGCATACCATCAATGCAAGCTGGTCAAATTGGCACATTATGCTATATCCCTCACCTTGGGCATACCAAACTAATTTAAATATTAACTCAAGTTTTTCACCTTTCCAAATCATTCATGGGTTGAAAGCAGTCACTCTGGTTGAATGCGAAATTCCATTGTTTAAAATAGTCATTAATGTACTCCCTGACACCACTAAATTAGAAGAACGTTTGCTAAATTTGGAAAAACTAGAAGAACAATGTAGAGATGCGTTAACGACAAACAAAGCTCATAAGAATAGTGTTGAAAACCAATATGACAAAGCTGTTAAGCCTAGAATTTTCTTTGAAGGGGAGCTTGTGTTGCTTTGGGATCAGGACAAAGAACCCCTTGGGGCAGGAAAATTCAAATCCATGTGGTTAGGTCCCTACGTTGTCTCAAAGGTCTTGAAGAAAGGGGCATATGAGTTAACTAATTTTGATGGAAATAAGCTGCTTGAGGGTAGAAATCGGCTCTATCTAAAGAAGTACTATGGCTAGGATTGGTGTTTTTTCTTGTATTTTTATTGTATGTATTTGAATGTACAATAGTTAGCTAGTTAGTGTTTATTATACCATATGTTGGGTGTTACAGATGTCAGCTGAGTGGTCCGTAGGTTTTGCGTATGGCACTAGTCATCATACTTGTAACCTGGATTCATCTGCATGGGTCATCTATTCACCCTCAGGACAACTAGTTTCCTCTAGAGGCACTTTCTTAGGTATTGCTACTAATAATGTGTCTGAATACAGGGCTTTTATTGAGTTTTTATGGGATTCCTGTTCACGTGGGATCACCTAGTTAGAGGTTAGACTTGACTCTCAACTTGTGGTTTCCCATCTCAATGGAGCTTATTAGGTGCGGAACCCTACCTTGTTATGTCAGTTTTTTCATGTTAGATTACTTGAAAGAAATTTCAATTATATTTCATTTAATCACATTCCACGAAATGAAAATACAATAACTGATGCATATGCAAACTACATTCTAGATTGGCACTTAACATATTTTGTAAAATATACATAATGGATACAACCAGGAAATATATATATATATATATATATATATATATANATAGGATCAAAATCCATAAAAATGCCTATAGATCTAGGCCTAATCCTCAACATCATCAGCAACAACAGCCTCTTCTACTTCCCTATAAAAAAGAATGGCCTTGTCTACCCTCCTTAGTAGGCGTATCCAGGTGGGAATAATCCCTATTGCAAATTCTTGCATGATAACAAGAATCCGCTCAATCAGTATGGTGGGAAGTCCCTGGGTCATCCTGGCCAACTTTCCCTCAAGAAATTGGAGTATACCTTGGTCCCCACCCTGTACTTGCCACACAAACATCCTAGGGTTCCCATCGGGGTGTGCGGGTCCAATATCTGCATTTCAAATACATGTAAAATAGATTAAAACTCTTATACATATGTATATAATTTTATGAATAAAATTCATAAAAATCAGAAAAAAATAAAATAAAAATACCTAGCTCTCTCGATGCCCCTCTTGGAGGGAGGACAAGATCATTGTCTCCTCGGAAATCCAATCTGAAGTACGGGAACTTCTCATGAGCTAGAAACCACCACTCCCACCATATATAAAAGTCATCGTCATAAACACTCTGGACTGATCCTCTACCACCTTGATGGAGGAATACCTTTCCCCACCTGGTTAGTCTAGGATGGTGAGTAGAAAATGCAAGTAGTTCTATTGCAGGATTGATGGTAGAAACTGCCTCAAAGAAGAACGCTACCAATATGCTAGAATATCCAAAAACAATTCAGCATCCTCTCTTGCAGTAAGAGAGATGCTTCCTCATGATTGACATCATACTCGAACACCAGTCAAATACAGTGCCCTGGACACACTCCACTGGAACTCTCATATGTTTTCAAGTAGGTAGATGCAATGAGGATGATCCCACAACCCTCACCAATGTGCTTACCACTACCTATAATGGGAAGCTGGTTATGTGAACAATAGGGATGCATGATCCCTTTTTCTAAGTACCTAGTGTGCAGTAGGTGTCAACATAGTCCTAAACACTCATAGGGTCACCACCCCTACCAATACCCTCGAGGTTCATAGGCATACCTCTTTGAGATAACCCTGTAATGAAGTACATGTCTTCTACTGTGACTTCCAATATCTCCCCTTGAAGATCAAAAGCATTGAGGTTGTGATCCCAGTAACTGATCAAATGCTCAAGTAAACGGACATTGGCCCGCATACCAGAAGTACATAAGAACTTCAATAAACCACTTTTTCATAAATCTTGCAAGCTTGGGGCATCTCGTAGAGAATATTGATCCATGTCTTCATGCTCTCGTTCCCTCCACTTGGCTAGCACCATGTTGTACCTGCCCAATTGACCACTATTGATCATTAGAATCCATTAAATTCTCTCAATTTTGGCCATGTTGTAAACTTTTATATGTCACGCAGAACACATGGATGTTATTCAGACATGTCACGTGTCACACATGGGTTTATCTTGAGAAGGTCACATGTAGAACGTGTGTATATGACTGTCTTAGTCGCTTACCCACGTGTACTGCGTAACCTTCTTAGGGCCGACACAAAACCTTGGAATTTTTCAAAAAAATGAAATGAAGGAGAGGGGAAAGCCAACCAACCTAACACTTGCAAATTTTGAATTGGTCCACTGGTTTTTCCTCGCCAAGCAATCCAAGTTAGAGGTGAAAACTTGCTAAATTGGTTAAAAATGTCAAATGATATGTTTTAGTTTGGTTTTTGAACTATATATAGAAAAATTTCAAAATTTTGAACCTATAGTCTATAGTTTAAAAATTATTTTTTATAAATGAACTAATACCATCTATTTTTTCTCAATGCAACAGGTTCAAAGTCTTTAAGAAGTCATTATCTAATTATATAGGGTAGGATTTGGTCCTCCATATGTACTTTTGCATCTATACCTTATCCATTTTCAACCCTAGGATTACCTCTTTGACCAAAAACTATGGTGTTTAACCATTTTTACATCGTCCACATTATTGTTCCTCTGTGGATAGGGCCTCCTTTTCATGGGTACCCTAGTTTAGAACACTTTACTGTCTTTTGGTACCCATGCCACAATTGTGGTAGGTTTATGGGAGCCTTCTTAGTATTTTTTCATGAAAAAATGAGCCTTAATTTTGCATCTTTGTGTGAGCTACCCCTGTTTATAAGGTTTCCTACCCTTATGGAGTTTCTTTAGGCCCAGATCTAACTCCTCAAAATAGACTTGACTACCGAGTAAGCTTGTTCATTTAGACTCATTAAGAATAAATGAACAAGCATCCACATTGGTGGTAGTTTATCGCTTTTTCGGACCATGTGGAATAGTAATGAAAAATGAGCACTCTCTTTTCTTCAGAATTGAGAAGAGTATTCTGAGGCATAGGTTTATCACTTTTCTGGCACCGAGGGACTAAACTTACAGAAAAGGAACACTCGGTATGAGCTTAGTTTTCTCTTTTTTCGTGCTCTGGACCCAAACGTGAAAAAGATTCCAAGCGTACTTTATGTCTTTGTTATGCTCACTAAATCCTAAAGAACAAAGCATCACGTTTACTATTGTAAGACCCACTTCATGTAATCAAATGGATATTTTCGAGTGATATTTCCTTCCTTCACACTCATTAAACTCAGGCTATTTGCCGCTCTTGAAGGTGCGTTAGTCTGGTGATAGTTTACCCCTTTTCAGACCTTGCCGACTAAGTACGAAAAATGTATACCCTAGTCCTTCGGGAGCTAAGAGAGTTCTTATGTGGTTTGTTTTATACTTTTCCGGCCTCAATAGATTAGATTGTACGAAAAAGCACCCCCATGGAGTCTTCTTCAGATTTTTCAGACTCTCAAAATATGAAAACACTAATGAGCATGTACTAGTTCAGGCTCATAAAATCCACGAATCAGTGACATTATTAAGAATTATTGTCTTCCCTCTTCAATCTTGTAAAAAATGAAGAGAGACCTAAGTTGACTTTCCTGGACTTGTTAAAATTTAATAGGAAAGATAGGGAAGAATTACCCTCTTTGAGTTATAAACAGTGGCAGTATGTCCTCCTTGAACATAGCACTCTCTGAACTTTCCGATACTCATGTGTGAGTTTACACTTTTAGCTCAGCTATTACTTTGAGTTTTTACTCCTCGACTTCTCCTTTATACATGGGGAATTTGATCATGTCTCCTACATGATAGATACGTCTAGTTTTCCTATCTACAAGTTAAAAGATGCCTTGGGTCATCTCTGTGTCGTGCTCATTGTTCAAGGATTTGTCCCTTCATCTATTTATTATCCTGATTCCCATCATTATCCTATCTGAGTATTATTTGTTTCTACCTTCTCGTATCTAGTTCCTAGTCACTCTTGTGATCTATTGAAGGATTCATTGCCTTCCTCATCATAACACGGTTTCTCATCAACACGTCCTGAAGATGAAGACCTAGAGTTTTGACAATGGTACCTTAGGATTCACTACCATTATTGGTGAACTCCTTTTTCTTCAGTTGTCAATTTCACTCATTGTCTTACATTCTGTTGAGTTCCTTCCATGTTCGACTTCAACACATCTATTCACATGGTAGGGATTGTACTGGTTCCTTTGGATTTTGACGAAGACATTAGGTTCACATTTATAACCTAAGTTGCACAAGATTGTGTTATGATTAGTTACATAGCTTCCATATTTTGAAGACTCATCATTGTATATTGTGGCTTTGATCCACCTTTGTAATATACATGGTCTTGTTACCCGTATCATATGATGCAGTCAAATATCGTAAAGGAGCTAGTGTTCCATTATATTGAACATGGCCTCCTTAGAAATGATTTTGTATATGACTTTGATATGTATATGTTTTAGGTATCTCCTCTGCTTCCTTGGACACTTGAGTTCTCCAAGATTAAATACTTTAATGTGTTTCAGTCATCGCTTCCCTATGACCTCACACATTAGGGGGCATATATTATCATGTAAAATGGCACTTCTCCATCCGAGTAATGACATCCAATATGTTGGGATACAAAAGGACAAATTGGATTGAAGTATCTAAAACACTATATATGGGAATGACTGTTGATATATCATCTCCTGACCAACTAAATATATTTTTATTTGGATATTAGGGTTGCACACACGACTATTTGCACAACAACCAGTGTGTGACACTTGAGTATGTGCATTGCAACTCGCGTGTACATTGAACACGTAGGTTTCCTTAAAGCAAGGCATGTATCATACGCGAATCACCTACATCAATACTCGTGTGTACCTTAATTTGAAGTTAAAAAATATAAAACATGATTAGTCGAGAATAGTTGAGCCCCTAATCATAACTATCTCAACTGTCTCAACCATCCTAACCTTTGAAACCTATCCTTTACCTCATGTATAAATAGAGGGCATGGGATGGGGATAATCAATCATTCCTAGAAGAGAAAAGTTATGCTGGTGGTATTCCTTCAGACATTTTGGAGCAGCAGAACTTAGTGTCCTTGGTTTGCATAGGAGCACTTGTTTCAGAAGTTGGGTTGTAATCTCACCATTATCTATTTATTAATAAAGAAAGTTCTTCTTCCAAGATTGTGCACTCTTGTGTATGTTGATTACAAAATTATCTTATAATTTCATTATCAATAGTTTTTCATTAACCATTGATATATATATATATATATATATATATATATATATATATATATTTGCAGGAAGAACTTGTTTTTTCAGGTGATTGGAGATACCCTGGAAGCTGTGGAAGCAATTGGAAGAGGAGAAGAAAAGCTTGGATCAACCGTCATAAACCAGGTTTGCTAAGTTGTCTTCCTATTCCTCTTTCGATTTCTACATGGCTGATTGTCTGCAAGTATAGCTTAGTAAGTTGGTAACCCTAGAGACCCTAGGTTATAAGGGTGTGTTTTCCTGAACAACAACTATGAAGGCGGTCATGTCTTCCATTTTTTGTGTCATTTGATTCCCTTTTGAGGATCGTATTGTCACGGTCGAACAAATGTCATTCGATAATTCCAGTTGGTCTGCATCACTGGGATCCACCATCTTGACTATTAAAAATTCTAAACTGACAATTGATAATGTTGGTGTTGGAATGTATCCATCGTTGATGGGATCTTTTAATATTTCAGCACCAATCCTAGCTATTGATTGCAATCTTGGTAGAGATTTGTCGTCGTTGAGTTCAGTCCCATTTCATACTATGTATTTGGATGACAATTGGACTCTCCCTTCTCCAAGCACTTCGGATGAGGACCCTAGACCTACCAATATGGAGGTGCCATTGTCTATAGCGGAGGTTGCTTACAAGGCTGTTCTTGATCCTGTTGTAGACCTTGGTCCTTCCTCTTCACAGATGGAGGAGGAGGATCTCTTTGCATTTCCTGCTTGGGAAGTTGCGTTGTCACACTCATATGAATACCTTGATGATATTTTTCCTTTAGACTAAGGGATTCTTGAGGTCATGAATGGTCGTGAATGACCTTGGGAGGAGTTGCACCATCGCTCTTACTTCCTCTTGGAGCTCAAACGGATTGAGCATGATGAATTTAGGATGAATCTTAGCGAGAATGTTGGTTATGTTGTTGTCCCATTAGGCACTCATGGTGTATATGCAGAAGGGAACATGTTGAATCTATCAACTATGATTCCCATCAACATTTCTTGGATTCCTAACAAGATTGAAAATGTTTACATTGGTGTAGATTGTTCTCCTGATGAAATTAAGGAATACATAGAGCTTTTTAAATAATTTCGTGATGTTTTCACTTGGTCGTATGACAAGATGCCATGAATAGACCCTCGTATTGTTGAACATGAGATTAAAATGTATCCTAATTCTAAACTTGTTAGAAAAAATTTATGCGTGATCAACCCTCATAAGGCGCCTTCCATTAAGGATGATATAGAAAAGTTACTCAAAGTTATCTTTATCTATCTGGTTCTGTTAATTTAATGGGTATCTAATCCCGTTCTAGTGGATAAGAAGTAGGGAACCATCCATGTGTGCACAAACTTTAGAGACCTGAATAGAGCTTGTCCGAAAGATAATTTCCCCACACCATTCATAGACCAAATTTTGGATGAGTGTAATGGGAGTGAGGTATTCTTGTTGATGGATGGTTTTTCAGGGTATAATCAAATCCAAATTAAGCTTGAGGACAATTGTAAGACTACTTTCATTTGTCCTTGAGGTGTGTTTACATATTGGAAGATGCCTTTCTACCTTAAAAATTTCGGAGCTACCTTTCAGTGGGATATGACGTTAGCTTTCCATGACCTTAAGCATATCATCGAAGTTTATTTGGAATATTTAGCTGCTCACTCTCATTTGAGAGTGGACCATATAGATCACTTACGCTTGGTTTTTGAAAGATTTCATCATTATCAAATCGGGTTAAACCCTCAAAAGTGCATCTTTTGTGTGAAAGTGGGTTATTTAATAAGGTTTATCATATCCAATGAGGGGATTAGGTTCAATCCTTTGAAGGTTGAGGAAATACTTCTATTGTCTATCTTGCCCACAATTAGACATCTTCAAAGTCTCCAATGAATTTCTAACTTCTTATAGATATTTTTCGTCAATTGCTTTTGAAAATGTATACTTCGCTCATATGGGATGAGTGAGCCCAGGAGTCGTTCGATGTATTTAAGAAATACTTGGAATTGACCCCCTTGCTTAGTCCACTAGACTATAGCTGTGATTTCCTATTATACGTGGTTGTGTCTCAAGAGACGATTGGGATGGTTATGGTTCAAGGGGACGATGAGATTTAGGAGCAAGCTATCTATTATCTTAGACATAATCTCATTGTTGCAGAAATTTGATATACTCAAGTCAAGAAGATAGCCTTAGTGTTTGTTCCTACAGTACAACGGTTGAGACATTACATATTGCTTCACCAGACTACGGTCATAGATCATATCAATCTATTTTAGTTTGTCTTGACTAGACAAATGATAGGGAGGGAGTATAATAAATAGATTGTTATTTTGCAAGAATTCGATCTTGAGTTTGTTTCGGCAAAGTTAAAGAAGTATTTATTTTTTGCGGAGCTTATGTTTGATATCCCTAGTTTGGATGAATACAAGGTTCATGAAGATTCCTTTGCGGATGAGCATATCTTCCTTATTTCGATCGTGGACCCTTGGTATGGTGATATCATCATCTATCTTCATACTTTGAAGGTTATTCCTCACCTCTCGCAGGATGAACGTCAATGTTTATGACATAATGCTAAGAACTACCTTATTATCAGTGACACATTGTATCACTGGGGGGTAGATTCCATATTGCGTTGGTGTTTGACCCATGATGAGGCCGAGACCGTGCTGAATGATTGTTAGAATTTTATTGGTTATACAAGATCTAAAAACATTTAGCATCATAACATCATAATGATAAGAAATGGATCAATGAAATAAAGACAAGTGCAACAACAAAAGAGAACACAAATATTTTCCTCAAGGAAACCACAAGGGATAAAACCTCGCAAAAATTCCTCAATATAGAATTCGACCAAGTACAGTGTAAAACCACAACAACAAGAATATTTGCTCATCTTCCATAATAGACTCTTTTTCTCTCTCTCCAGTGCAATACTTGAGTGTAAGATGTGTGAGAATGAGAGAGATGCCTCACCTATTTATATTCTTCAGTTGACTTGACCTCTAACCTAATAGGGACGACTTCTCTAACTGACTAGGCCCACTTGTCCAACTGGAAACCACAAATAACATTTATTATATTGACACTTGGGTACTATTGACCCGAATTACATCAGGAGGTTTACATTGATTCTTTCACATGATCAAATACATAAAGGACATCTCCAAATGGAGGAATAACATCTCCTAAGGAGAATACAACAAAATTACAATATAATATCTTCCGAAGTTACAATACTTTAACAATGATTGCCATGGTGGGGCGTGTGGTGGTCATTTATCTGGGCTTGCTACAACTTAGAAGATCCTTAGACCGGGTTTTTACTGGTCATCAATCTTCACAGATTGTGTTATGCGGTCAAGTGGTAACACCCTTGCCAGGTGTTTGCATAAAGTGTGCGTTCACATCCTACCCCGTTACGTCCTATTATCACTATCGGTCCCTTCACCAAGTGGGGGATGGAATTTATGGATTGCAACCCAGCTTCGACTGGGGGTACCATCATATTATAGTGTCTTTGGACTATTTCATGAAATAGGAAGAGGCTATGCCTACAATTAAATCCAATGGTGAGATGACCACTTATTTCATATTCAATCATATTATTACTCGGTTCGAGATCCCGAAAGAGCTTTTCAGCGACCATGATAGGAACTTTTAAAACAATATGATGGATGGGTTAGCTTCAAAAATAGGGTATAAGAAAGAACACTCTTCTTCTTATTACCCTCAAGTGAATTTCCAGGTTGAATATATCAATAAATCCCTTAAGTCCATTCTACAAAGAACCGTTACACAAAGCAAAACTAATTGGCACATTATGATTTACCCTGCTTTGTGGGCTTACCGAACTGCAGTTAAGACTGCCACCGGGTTTTCTCCATATCAACTAGTACATGGGGTGGAGTTGTTTTTACAAGTTAAATGTGAAATTCCCTCATTGAAACCAGCCATAGATATTTTACAATAAACTTTGGAATTGGAAGAGCATTTGGTCCACTTAGAGCAGCTTGATGAGCAACATCAGGTTTTCGTAGTGGCTCTAGGTATTAATAAGTGTCACGTTAAGGCTCAGTATGATAAGTATGTATGTCCCCATAGATTTAATTAAGGTGACTTTCTCCTCTTTTATGACCAAGATAGTGAACTGTTAGGGGAAGGTAAGTTCAACCCCATGTGGCATGGGCCTTACATGGTGAAACAAGTATTACAGAAAGGCACCTATGAGCTAGAATATTATGAAGGGAATGCCTCGGCGAAGCCTAGAAATGGGCTATATCTCAAAAAATACTGTGCCTAACTCGCAGCCAAGGATGATATCTTATATATTATTGTACAATTTGCATATATTTCTTTTTGGTCCCCTTGTAGTGTTATTGGTTTGTTAACATGTGTCCTCTTTTTGTGGCAGATGTCGATGTAATCTTCGGTATACTTAGGATCTGATGATGGTGCCAACCGCCATACCCAGAAATAAGCTTCAACTTCTTGGGTCATCTATACACTTGAGGGCCATGTGGTGTCTTCAAGAGACGTGTGTCTCTAGCCATCATCAAACAAAGTTGCTGAATATAGCATCATGATTGAGTTACTACGCGATGCCATATTCAATGGTATTGAATCTGTTGAAGTCCACCTTGAATCATAGCTAGTTTTTTCATAGTTAAATGGTTTATACCATATCAGGGATCTTACTTTATTACGAAGGTTCTTACGGGTAATATTGTTAGAACGACAATTTGACTACATAACATACATTTATAAGGATTTACAATCATGTTGCTGAATCATATGCAAATTACATTTTGGATTGGAATTTGTTACATCAATAACGAACTATAAACATTCCATTCACATTTAAACACACATGTAAATACATCAAGCCGATCACTATAAGTTTTTTTATTTTCGCGTATAGTTTAAAATGGTGTCACAGTACAAAATATCATGATACAAAGTAGGGGCTTTAAGCCACCAAAAAAACTATACGGTCGATACAAACATTCTAACTAGGCATGTATGCCTGTGGGCTAGGGTGATGATGATGATAACAAACAACTAAATTGGCTAACCGCCTTAATATTCTAAACCATAGACGAGGTACTCCAACTACATGTCGCTGCATAGCCTCGAGAAATTCCTAGACTTGCACCATGGATACCCTATGTGTCAACCTGAAGAAGTTGTTGTGTATGTTTTCGAGCATCTGCTCTACATCTACACCGATCATCTCATCCCATCATCCCCTTGGATGATGTCAGGGGAAGCCATCTGGCCATCTCAAACCTACATATGCATACACATGATCAATGTTAGTACATGATATCGCCAAAAACTTGTTTTTGATTTCCTTATATATCAAAAATACAAAAACATAAAATAATTCAAAAAATTTGGGATTTTACCAATGTCACCATATGTGTCACCCAGTGGTAGTGGCATGTTTGGGTCTCTGCAGAAGTCGATCCCTACATAGGAATAATAATCCATGGCCATGATCTATCACCACCACCAGTGGTAAAGTATGGTGGGAAAGGACTGGGTGTATGNCCGCATCACCTACACCCATCGGGTTTGGGCCTGATCTCATAGACTATGTGGAGGAACCTAGACTCTTAGGATAAGGCTCGATACCCGTTCGAAGAAGAAAGTGTTAAGTATGCTGACGAACCGAAAGTTTTTTGTCCTACCCAGATTGTAATCTGTCAACTGTTGTTTCATAGTGCTCAATAATGATGTGCTCTAGTCATACACTATAGGTCTCATACACTCTACTGAATAGAACATGAGAGGCTTGAAATCCTGATGGAGTGATTCTAAACCTGCTATCCTGGCTAGTACAAGAATGATCACCTTGAGACTCAGGATCTGGATGGAGTTCAATGAAACCTGACTTCTGATCTTCTCTTTATCTGGAAGATATTATATGGCTATATACTCCTCGATGGTGAGCCCTCCACCCAACCCACGAGCTCACAAGTTTACTACCTTCTCTCGGCAGGATAGTCCGATAATGAAGTAGATATATTATACTTCTAGTCTCAGTGGAATCCCATCTAGCTGAAAATCCTTTGTGTCTGGGTCTAATTAGTCAACAAACATCCAAAGAAGTCTTGGTTGGGCCCTCAAACCCCTAGCTACCAAAAATTGTACAATATGCATCTTTTTAGATCTTTTTGAGTGTTTATGTCTCGATGGACTTACTTATCCACATCCTTATGCTCACGCTCCTTCCACTCCAGCACCATCCTGTCAAGAAACATTCATTTTTTATGAGTTTTTTCCATTAAATTAGGTATACGTGGCCCCATACGTGAATTTTCTTGGTGGAAGTAGGGTATGCACATGGGCAGGCTGTTCTTTTCCCACGTACATCATGCCATATAGATGAACTGATAACTTGTGAACCGCGTGGGTCGGGATACCCATTTATGGTTTCCTTAAACTTAAGAATACACCATGGAAACTGAAAATAAATGCGTGGAATGGATGAGGAATGAGATCAGGATCTACCTGGTCCTAACAGATTGTGATTTCATTTCTCTTAGCTCCCATAATCGATGTGTGAAGTTCGTAGTCCAAATGGCTCCAAATGCACTATTTGGGGTTAAAAACAAAATGGTATGGTAAAAATGTCAATTTTTACTATTTATCAAATTTATTTTGAAATTTTTAGCCACTTAGCCTATAGTTTGGACTTTTATTAAATCTTTTGAGCTGTTTTGGCGTAATATTGGTGTGTAGGGACTTGTTTTGGGTGCACTTCCATCAAGGTTTTGACCTGTTCACTCCCGTAACAGGTAAAACATTGAACTGGAATATAGGATAGGATCAGTTTTCCATGTGTATCATGCATTGTCCTATGACCAATTCACCTTAAATATAGGTACGAATCCACTTCGTGATGTTACAAAACCTTCACACTGCTACTAGTAGTGGCATTATGTAAGTGGTAGAGGGTTCCTACTCATGGGTTCCCTAGATAGATCTTGTTTTTCCATTTGATACCCATGTTGAGTGTCCTCCCTTAGGTCTAGGAGTCCCTTGTAGTTCCTCCATGTCCTTAAGAAAGAACCTCATAGTCTTTCTTGAAATTTATGTTGGCCATCTCCCACATGGAATCCCATGTATATCAAGTTGTAATTGCATTTTAAGCATCCGCTTGACATATTGAGCTTTATGCCAGCTCCCTGCTTCAGCCTTATAAGAATTATAGACTAATATTGTGTCAATCCTATCCAATCAGATCCTTTCATATATCTTTTGCAGCTTGATCACCCCATCCCTAGAGGAGACACCCCCCCTAGTGTCCTTATCCTGTACATGCTTCCTTAAATTGAGCATAGGTATGTTCCACTGCTTGGAAATAGTTTGCTTTCCCGTGACACTTGTTTCCTCCTAGTTTTGTACTATAACTAGTTTTATTCTTTTTCAAGCTTTCCAATATGAAAAATACCCAACAAAAAACATAAAAAGTCATACGAGAAATGATATTAATTTGGAAGCTATTGTGTTGTGTCGCCTTCGAACAAATCACTGTATATTCCATCCATTGGTTGGGTTATTAGTATGACTTTAGGAGCTATACTCGTTACTTTGAGTTTTATCCATCGACTGGTTATGCTTCCAGTCTCTATGGAGCCTTTGTTGATGCCTCCTGTATTGTAGAGTTGTCCCCGTTTCCATGTTGAGTATATGCTGCCTATGACTCTTCATCCGCCTTAAGTTCTTGTTCAAAGGAATTTTTAGCCTGAGTCAACCATTCCTTAGTTATCTTGTCTATGCATGTCTTCCATTCCCGATACAGTTATTGGTTCTTGCACATCCTGTTTGTCCAAGTTCTTCCAAATTATCCTTGTTGCTATGTACCTAGTGTTCGTTGATGGGGGATGCCTTAGTGCCCTCCTTCCAGTGGATTCCATTCCATTGAGTTTAGATCATTTATTCTGGAATAGGGATATAGAGCTCACTGAGTTCCTTGAGACTTGCAGTCAGTAGTGGCATGTTCTCTCACAATTGATAGATTTGGGAATACATAAATGTCCCCTGATCGATGGAATCTCTCAAGTGTTCAAACTCAACACATCTATTAACACTTGTTTGATTGCACTCTGTACCTTGATTTCCATTTTCATTATCAATGGGATATCTCGCGTCTATTAGCGATATACATCAATGACCTGTAATTAGATGATGGTCCATCATGTTTGACCTGTACACCTTTATTTGCATGATGAGACATGTACTAGAAGTGATTTGTGTAGAAGACCTTCGAAATTGGTGGCATTCCATATATGATACCTCCTTGATCATGCCAGTATCTATGAGATATCAGCTCTCATGACCAGATTCTAGTGTACCATCAAATGTATTCATTCAGTATGAAGATCTCATTTCACTGTATATTGTATGTGGCGATGACCACATGTGACATATGTCTATTATTCCTATTCAAGTACGTTGTACTATTAAGTATCCAGGTATTGCTACACTTCATATTTGCAGTCACGTACAAATATCTATCATTGTATTGTATTGATGAGTGGCCGGTTTCTCCACCTGGGTTGTCATTACTCCACTTTTTGGACTATTGTAATGTATTTCAGCCATCATGCTACCCTTGTGACCTCACACATTAGAGGGAATCTGTTATAGCGTATTTTACCACACTTGGTATATCATGTTTTTATGGCCTATCTCTGTCCCTATGGAGACTCTTTGGACCCCCTTTTCTTAGTATAACTTTGATGCTCTAGATAATCCCCTTAAAAATTCAATTTTATGGGTATCTGTGAGTTAGTATCTTACAGACCGAGTGTACATGCATATTGCTCCACGATGACCCCCATACATAAGGAAATGTGCTCAAAACAAAAACATTTGGAGTTTTCCCTCATCAAGTATCAAATAAATTGACTCTTGGCCTTCCACATGCTTGGAGATGCTCCAATTCGACCCTTCAATTCTCATTTAGGGGCTATATATTGAGCTATTTGGAAGCATTGAAGAGGAGGAGAACTTGTGAGAAAAAATAGAATATAGTGGATTTGTGCCTCATTCTTGCATACTTGAGTTTGCATCCCTTTATCCTTAGAGCAACCATTGGTGCTCTTTCCCAAGATTTCCTTTGTATTGTGAGCTTTCCTTGATATAGAGGATTGAAATGGTGGAGGCCTAGTTGGAGGATTCCGTTTCTCAATTTTGACGAGGTGCTGACATAGATTGTCATTGGTATCTCTGTTTACATTTAATAGAGATATCCATTTCTTGTACATCATATGTACAACTATGAATATTTTTATCCATGGATGTAGTTGCGTTGATTATATATTGTATTTGTATATGCTAGAGTAGGTTCTAACACTTAATATATATCATGCTTGTATGTTTCATTGTTTTTTAGAATGAAATATAGGTGCAAGTGTGATTGAATGCTCAATGAGGATCTTCTACAAATTTCTAGAATAAGGTATGCTTCTCATCCCTTAGTGTTATACTTGTTTATCTCTTTAGCATATTGGAAGCAGATTGATTTTTGGTTTCATACTATCTATTGTGGTCCACCCCAAGTCATAGAAAATTTTCTTCGAAACAATTACTACCGGGTTGATCCACTATGATTCTTCTACAAGTTCTATGATACATGCATCCAACATTTGGTCCAAATCTACCTTGACGTTTTCTTTATACCGCAGATTCAATTGGTATGGTCGCTGCTTGAAACGTTTTGTGTCAGGCTTTAAAGTTATCTTACTTTTCCCAAGGTCTCTGACAATCTCTTTCTTATCTGATAATTTCATAGGGAACATATCTCGAAACTCGTGCAATAGGCCCGTGATATTCCAAGAAGTCTCATCATCCCAATAATATCCAATATTGGAAAATTTTGGATTCTCCGGGGAGCCAATGTTGATTTTCTTGACTTTTAGTGGATTCAGAAATTGGTCACTAGAAATATCAAATCTTTCCACTGCATGCGTACCTTCAGACTCAGGTATGTTTACATCAAGTGGGTCATCATCATCAGGTTCTCCTATCACATTATAACACTCCATCCAATGCTAGATTGTTGCGTTGCGTTGATTGAATTTTGTCATTGCGACAAGGATATCTTCAAATATATTTTTCTTGATTACTTGTAATGCAACATCAATCGACGGATGATCATCAACAAATTCAAATGTGTGTATGAATCTAGTAGCTAATTCATCCCATTCAGTAGTTCCTCATCTTAGATCAAATGAAGTATACCAGTTTCTTGGTATCATGTCTAATGTGTGTATGAATTGATGAACCCATTCTTGTGGCAAGAACATGCCTCCCGTTTTGCACGACAATACTTTAAATGTTCGACAGGATTAGTCATTCCTGTATCCTTTTGACCAGTATAAATTATATCTTCTCTGAATATTATATCCAACAATTTTTGACATTGTGGTCATTTCAAGATGGATTCTTTATGCGTGACCCACCATTTGGCCGATGTAGCTTTCAATGCAAATCCTAGGGCGAACACACACTACCGTTCTATGAATTTTTATTCAAGCTATGTCTGAAAAGATGCATGGTTAGGTAAACCTTCATATGTGGGTAGATCACTTACCTTGATTCCTACCCATTGCACAAACCATGTGATTCCTGTGCACTTTCTCATGGATACTTCATGCATCCTATTCTGCTAGTTTTCTAGTGCTTCACCAAAATTGGAGGTGCGAGAACTAATACTCCTCCAACTAAGATTTTCATTGACCGTTGGATTTACATAATCATCCCTTATATATGTGATGTTGTAAATATGGTCCAAATAGTCGCCTTGTCCTTCACTATTTACTGGCTTGATGTATCTCTGACCTTCTAGTGGATCAATTGGTGCGACCACCCTTAGCCATGGATATTTGAATGTTGATATTATTTTCTTAAAATTAATAATGGTTTGATTATAAATCACCCAGTCGATCCCTAAAAAGTGCAAGATATGAGTTTGTGTCATTGACAATGTTGATTACTTCAAATTCAACATATGTCCTCAGGCCTTCTACCTCGATAGGCACCTGAGTTAGCCGACCGATAGGTAGTACTTTCAACTGATTTTCTAATATGAGCTGAATAGGATACCACTCTAGTCATGGTTTCCCCATTCTTTCCCATGTTCGTCTTGTCAGAATGTTTACATAAGATCAAAAGTCTAGGATAATATTTCCCATATCATAATATTCTATCTGTGCAATCATCCTTAACTCGCAACCGGTCTTTAATATTTTTCCCACACGGTTAATTCTTCTTTTTGGTTGTAGCTCTTCTTGAGGGTCTTTCATTAAAGATGTCAATTCTGCGACAACATCTTTATATTGTATTAGCGATAAGCAACCTTTAAAAAATGATTTAAGATTACTAACCTTTCCCAGTGACTGCTTTTGGAATAGCTGATCAAACCAAGTTTCAGGCATATCCATTATTGGTCTTCTTGGTAATGTAGTAGTAGACATCGATGCTTGGTTCTTGTCTAGGAGTTCTAGTCATGCATCTGACATTAATTCCTTTTCTTTTTGGACATCAAATGGCACTTTCTTTTGTAGTGCTGGTCACACCTACAGTTGTTCATGATATGCATATTGGTCTACTCCAGTCAAAACACCTCTCCTTGTTATGATAACAATATTTGGTTCCCTCGACTCAACAAAGATATTTTGAATATTCTAGTTGGGGTTCATATTGGGATTCGACAAAGGGTTTGGATTTCCCACATCCACCCTCTAGTGCAGTTTCGCTATCACTAGGGAACATCTCAACTTACTTTGCCCCATTTTTCTTGCACTTGTTATACGAGATAACCCAATTCTTTATACATAGCTCTCATTCACCGAATTCGATTCTCAGGATCCCTTTTTTGGATACGAGCATTTTGATATAGATTTTCAAAGATGTTAAATACCTTTCTCTAGGTCCTTGGAAAAATTCTCTTTCTACTTCACTATATGACCTTATAGTGTCGATGATGACTTTTGTGATATGTCCGCCCAAAATACTATCAACCAAAAAGTCAATAGATTTGGATATGGGGTTGCTAGTTCTTTTTAGCTGCTGAATAAACTGAGGAATCCACTCTATTGATTCTCTTTCTTGGAATTTTTTTCACTGGGTTGCTATCTTCAATAACCACTCATACAATAAAATAGAAAATTCGTAAAAGACAATTTCATGAATATCCGTATAGAGTTATTGCTCCAACCACTTTATCGGATTAAACCATGATCCTTCACTTTCTTCTTGTGCAAACTCAAATTACTTGGAATCCACCCACTCTTGAATTTCTTGCTTCGTCGAATGCCAAAACATAGCCCTTACAAAATGATTCACGGTCTTGACGATAGAACCATTTGTTGGCACAAGAAGAAAGTGAAGGATAGCCAACATGATGTCATTCCTATTCTCGTTCATTCAGTTACAATTGTCAGTAGGAACTATCGACCAAAAATACAAAGATGCTTTATCCCCTAAAGCATGCATTATACTAAGTAACTACTTACCCATGATATCTCAGGATGTTCTTTTTGACCACTACATATCTTTTTCTATCGTGGTTCCTTTCGTCATAACTGATTTCATCGCAAATTCCCTTCTATCACAAGATCTTCCCTCATGTATGCTTCTCTTGAAACTTCCCTTCTACAACTACTTCTTCTATCGTATCTCTTACTCCCACAACTACTTTCATCGTAGAAGCTCCTCTACAACTGCTTGTTCGGTCATATCTCTTTCTCCCACAGATGCTTTGGTCAAAGCTTCCTCTGTCACGTGACCAAACTCTTCATATTTCTAAGTAGAATTCTGGCTGAATTATAGCTATCTTTTCCTAGGGCCAACACCTACTTATGTTATATACTTGGGGGAGAATAATATGGGGTACCTAGAGTAGTTTCCAATGGGAATAATGATGTAATGGGTACTCAAATGGAAATAATATATGTTATGTGTACCCAATGGAAATAATTAATGTAATGTGGCTACACATAATGGAATATGGTCCACTAGGAGTGTTGCGAAGAAAACTTCCTATGGCTTGGGGTGTGTCACAATAGATAGAGTAATTGCATAAATCAATCCCTTCTCAATATGCAAGGGAAATAAAACATCTAACACTAAAATATCTCGAAACATACCTTATTTTGGATGGTTGATGTAGATCCCCATTGATCTTTTCCAATCCCACTTGTGTTAACAATTTGCTCTCTCAACAACAACAAACAAGACAAGCATGCTATATAATGGTGTTAGAACTACTCTAGCATATATAATCAATAATGTATAAGCAATTCAAAGCATCCATGGATTCAATATTCATTTAAATGCACATCATTGGACAGGAAAAGATATTTCTATTAATATATATCAGAGATTACATGAATGACAACCTCTGTCGGTACGTCTGTGAACTGAAGAAACTGAGTCCTCCACCTGGGCCTCCACTACCTCAATCCTCCATCTATCGATAGCAATCTCATAAGAAAAGGAAATCTTGGGAAGAACACCAAGTGCTCCAAAGAACAAAGGGATGTAGACTCAAGTATAAGCAAGCTATGGCAACAATGGACTATAGTTTTCTTGCTCTTCAATTCTCCTCCTTTAATGTATCCAAAGGGTTCCTTATAGAGTACTTCAATGGGGTAATGGAAGGTCAAATTGGAGCGATATTGAGGCATATTAAAGGCCATGAGACAAGTGAATCAGATCCACATCAAGAAAAACTCCAAAAATATTTGGCCTTTTGCACACATCCCGATGTACATGGGTTTAAGGGTTATATCCGTGTGTATACGTGAGAAAGGGTTTAAAAGTCATGTATAGCAAATAACAGGTGTTTTTAGGGATGATATTGGAAACATAAAAGGTACAAAAATAGTCCATGGGTCCAAAGAGTCTTCAAAGTGACAAGGAAGGCCATAAATGTGTGATCTACCATGTGCGGTAAAATCAGTTGTAACAGATGTCCCCTAATGTGTGAGATCAGAGGGGTGATATAATGGCCTAAATACATTATAAGTCCATCCAAGAAGTGGAGTGATGAAGAACCAGGTGGAAGAACCAACTATCCAACAATATAGTACAAATATCTCTACATATGACTGCAAATACATAAAGCAATCTCGGATACATAAGAGTACAATGGACATGAATAGGCATGATACAAAATATGACATGTGTGGTCATTTCCATGTACAATATAGATAGATAAGAATCTCCATGATGAATATATACAAAGGATCATGATCTCCATGAAATTTGAAGATATATAATGTATCAAGATCTCCATAATGGTTGAAGATATGTGACATACACTGGAATCAAGTCACGAGAGCTGAAATCTCATGAACACTAGCACAATCAAGGAGGTAACATATATGAAATGACACCAACCTGGAAATTCTTCTACACAAAATGCTACGAGTACATGTCCTACTATGTGAATAAAGGTGTCGAGGTTGAACATAGTAGTCCATCATTTGATTACTGGTCATTGATGTATACCGTTAACAGACGTGAGATCACCCACCGATAATGAAAATGGGAATCAAGGTACTAGAGTGCAATCTAACAAGTGAAAATAAATGTGTTGAGGTCAAACACTTAAAAGAATCCATTGATCAGGGGACATTGATGTATTCCCAAAACTGTCGATGGTGAGAGAACCTACCATTGATGACTGTAAGTCTCAAGGCACTCAAATGACTCTAGAATCCTATCCCAGAATAAATGATCTAAAGTCGATCAGATGAAATTCATTGGAAGGAGAGCATTAAGGCATCCCCCATCATCCAACAGGAGGTACTTAGCAAAGTTGTATAATGCGGAAGGACTTGATCATAATGTGCTCAAACCAGTACCAGTACTGGGAATGGATGACATGCAAAGTCAAGAAAACTGAGGAATGTCTGTCTCAGGCTTCAAATTCCTTTGAACAAGAGCATAAATTTGAATGGTATTTGAATGTAGGCAGCATAGAGTCAACATACAAAACTAGGACATCTCTGCGACATAGGAGGAATCAACAAAGTCTCCCAAGGGACTGGAAGCGTAACCAGTCGATGGAGATAAACTCAGAGAAACGAGTATAGCTCCTAAAGTCAAAATATTAACCCAACCAACGGATGTGATATACAGTGCTTTGTTTGAAGGTGACATGACTTGACTGCTGCCAAAGATAACATCTTTTCCTGTCCGACTTTTTGGGTTTTTTATTTTTTTTTATTGGACTTTTTCAAATATTTTGAAAAGATTGAAAAATAATAAAAGTGGTTTATAGTTACAAATCTAGGAGGAGATGAGTGTCAAGGGGAAAACAAACTAGTTCCAAGCAGCGGAACATACCTATGCTCAATGCAAGGAAAAATGCGTAGGATAATGACACTCGGGGGAAAGTCCCCTCCTGGTAAAAAATGGGGAATCAAGCTGCAAAAGATATATAAAATGGCTCTACTTGGATGAACATGAGACAATATTAGGCTATATGGTTGATAATCAAATTTAGGGAAGCCGGCATAAGGATCAATAAGGCAAGTAAAACTCATGATAATGCAATTACAACTTGACATAAGGGAGTCCTGGGGAAAAGGCCAACAAAAAGAGCAAGAGGAGTATGAAGCTCTTACGATGTTCCCTCTAGTGCAGTCTCGCTATCACTAGGGAACATCTCAACTTACTTTGCCCCATTTTTCTTGCACTTGTTATACGAGATAACCCAATTCTTTATACATATCTCTGATTCACCGGATTCGATTCTTAGGATCCCTTTTTTGGATACGAGCATTTTGATATAGATTTTCAAAGATGTTAAATAGCTTCCCCTAGGTACTTGGAAAAATTCTCTTTCTACTTCACTATATGAACTTATAATGTCGATGATGAATTTTGTGATATATCCACCCAAAATACTATCAACCAAAAAGTCAATAGATTTGGATATGGGGTTGCTAGTTCTTTTTAGCTGCTGAATCAACTGAGGACTCCACTCTCTTGATTCTCTTTCTTGGAATTTTTTTCACTGGATTGCTATCTTCAATAACCACTCATACAATAAAATAGGAAATTCATAAAAGAAAATTTCATGAATATCCGTATAGAGTTATTGCTCCAACCACTTTATCGGATTAAACCATGATCCTTCACTTTCTTCTTGTGCAAACTCAAATTACTTGGAATCCACCCACTCTTGAATTTCTTGATTTGTCGAATGCCAAAACATAGCCATTACAAAATGATTCATGGTCTTCACGATAGAACCATTTGTTGGAATTTCTCCCTTCGACCTAGGTTCAAACTCTTGTTTGTTTGTCAACAAAGAACAAGTTATCGACCCGACATAGTAGGGCATAGTTGGCAGCACCTGCAATGCAGATGCAGTCTCACCAGAGATATATAGTATGGGTAACTTTTAGAACGAGGTTTCTGCAGTTGTGTGGGGATTTCCTCTTTCTTGGAACCTTACTAGCTTGCTTGACTGAAGCTGGTGGTTATATTACTTACTCTTATTATGTGCATTCAAGATATTACTCTACTTATATGTCGACATAGATTACAATAGTTAATATAGATCCTTATTGGTGATTCCAACTAACAATAGTGTAACATATGAATATAAGGACACATTCATAAGAAAATAAATACATTCATTCAACATAGGAATATTCATCAAATATACACCTAGACATCATTTAATGTGGAAACCCATTCAGGAAAAACCACAAAGGTTCTCTTCATTTGGCATGAGAAATATATGGAACCTTTCGTCTGCATAGTTAGCTTGGAGACTCTGTTCTAGATATTCTCTACAATATATACACACTTATCTCTCATCTCATGCTCTCTAGTTTTAGGTCTCTGAAGTTTCTTCTTATTCACCCTAGTTTTGATTCGCACACACCCTGGATCGACTCACTCTTCTCTACAACTCTACAAGTCTTCGACTCTACTTCTCTTATAAGACAAAAACCAACAAAGACCTAACGAGAGAAAAACCTACATACAGCTTGGGTTATCCCTTTTATAGGCTCTTACACTTCATATTCAACCAACTTATTTATGTTAGCCAACATGATGTCATTCCTATTCTCGTTCATTCAGTTAGAATTGTCAGTAGGAACTATCAACCCAAAATACAAAGATTCCTTATCCCCTAAAGCATGCATTATACTAAGTAACTACTCACCCACGATATCTCAGGATGTCCTTTTTTACCACTACATATCTTCTTCTATCGTGGTTCCTTTAATCATAACTAATTTAATTGCAACTTCCCTTCTATCACAAGCTCTTCCCTCTTGTATGCTTCTGTTGAAACTTCCCTTCTACAACTACTTCTTCTATCGTATCTCTTAATCCCACAACTACTTTCATCACAGAAGCTCCTCTATCGCAACTTCCTCTACAACTGCTTGTTCTATCATAGCTCTTTCTCCCACAGATGCTTTGGTCAAATCTTCCTCTGTCATGTGACCAAACTCTTCATATTTCTAAGTAGAATTCTGGCTGAATTATACCTATCTTTTCCTAGGGCCAACACCTACTTATGTTATATACCTGGGGGAGAATAATATGGGGTACCTAGAGTAGTTTCCAATGGGAATAATGATGTAATGGGTACTCAAAAGGAAATAATATATGTTATGTGTACCCAATGGAAATAATTAATGTAATGTGGCCACACATAATGGAATATGGTCCACTAGGAGTGTTGCAAAGAAAAATTCCTATGGCTTGGGGTGTGTCATAACAGACAGAGTAATTGCATAAACCAATCCCTTCCCAATATGCAAGAGAAATAAAACATCTAACACTAAAATATCTCGAAACATACCTTATTTTGGATGGTTGATGTAGATCCCCATTGATCTTTTCCAATCCCACTTGTGTTAACAATTTGCTCTCTCAACAACAACAAACAAGACAAGCATGCTATATAATGGTGTTAGAACTACTGTAGCATATATAATCAATAATGTATAATCAATTCAAAGCATCCATGGATTCAATATTCATTTAAATGCACATCATTGGACAAGAAAATATATTTCTATTAATATAAATCAGAGATTACATGAATGACAACCTCTGTCGGTACGTCTGTGAACTGAAGAAAGTAAGTCCTCCACCTGGGCCTCCACTACATCAATCCTCCATCTATCTATAACAATCTCACAAGAAAAGGAAAGCTTGGGAAGAACACCAAGTTCTCCAAAGAACAAAGGGATGTAGACTCAAGTATAAGCAAGCTATGGCAACAATGGACTATAGTTTTCTTGCTCTTCAATTCTCCTCCTTCAATGTATCCAAAGGTTTCCTTATATAGTGCTTCAATGGGGTAATGGAAGGTCAAATCGGAGCGATATTGAGGCATATGAAAGTCCATGAGACAAGTGATTCAGATCCACATCAAGAAAAACTCCAAAAATATTTGGCCTTTTGCACACATCTCGATGTACGTGGGTTTAAGGGTTATATCCGTGTGTATACGCGAGAACGGGTTGAAAAGTCATGTATAGAAAATAACAGGTGTTTTTAGGGATGATCTTGGAAACATAAATGGTACAAAAATAGTCCATGGGTCCAAAGAGTCTGCAAAGTGACAGGGAAGGCCATAAATGTGTGATCTACCATGTGCAGTAAAATCAGCTATAATAGATGCCCCCTAATGTGTGTGGTAAGAGGGGTGATACAATGGCCTAAATACATTATAAGTCCATACAAGAAGTGGAGTGATGAAGAGCCAAGTGGAAGAACCAACCATCCAACAATATAGTACAAATATCTCTGCATATGAATGCAAATACATAAAGCAGTGTCAGATACATAAGAGTACAATGGACATGAATAGGCATGATACAAAATATGACATGTGTGGCCATTGCCACCTACAATATAGATAGATAAGAATCTCCATGATGAATATATACAAAGGATCATGATCTCCATGAAAGTTGAAGATATATAATGGATCAAGATCTCCATAATGGTTGAAGATATGTGACATACACTGGAATCAAGTCACGAGAGCTGAAATCTCATGAACATTGGCACAATCAAGGAGGTAACATATATGAAATGACACCAACCTGGAAATTCTTTTACACAAACCGCTACGAGTACATGTCTTACTATGTGAATAAAGGTTTCGAGGTTGAACATAGTATTCCATCGTTTGATTACTGGTCATTGATGTATACCGTTAACAGACGCGAGATCACCCACCGATAATGAAAATGGGAATCAAGGTACTAGAGTGCAATCTAACAAGTGTAAATAAATGTGTTGAGGTCAAACACTTAAAATAATCCATTGATCAGGGGACATTGATGTATTCCTAAAACTGTCGATGGCGAGAGAACCTACCATTGATGACTGTAAGTCTCAAGGCACTCAAATGGCTCTAGAATCCTATCCCAGAATAAATGATCTAAAGTCGATCAGATGAAATTCACTAGAAGGAGAGGATTAAGGAATCCCCCATCATCCAACAAGAGGTACTTAGCAAAGTTGTATAATGTGGAAGGACTTGATCATAATGTGCTCAAACCAGTACAAGTACTGGGAATGGATGACATGCAAAGTCAAGAAAACTGAGGAATGTCTGTCTCAGGCTTCAACTTCCTTTGAACAAGAGCATAAAGTCGAATGGTGATTGAATGTAGGCAGCATAGAGTCAACATACAAAACTAGGACATCTCTGCGACATAGGAGGAATCAACAAAGTCTCCAGAGGGACTGGAAGCTTAACCAGTCGGTGGAGATAAACTCAGAGAAATGAGTATAGCTCCTAAAGTCAAACTATTAACCCAACCAATGGATGTGATATACAGTGCTCTGTTTGAAGGCGACATGACTCGACTGCTGCCAAATATAACATCATTTCCTGTCCGGATTTTTGGGTTTTTTATTTTTTTTATTAGACTTTTTCAAATATTTTGAAAAGATTGAAAAATAATAAAAGTGGTTTATAGTTACAAATCTAGGAGGAGATGAGTGTCAAGGGGCAAAAAAACTAGTTCCAAGCATCGGAACATACCTATGCTCAATGCAAGGAAAAATGTGTAGGATAATGACACTCGGGGGAAAGTCCCCTCCTGGAAAAAAATGGGGAATCAAGCTGCAAAAGATATATAAAATGGCTCTGCTTGGCTAGACTTGAGACAATATCGGGCTATATGGTTGATAATCAAAGTTAGGGAAGCCGGCATAAGGATCAATAAGGCAAGTAAAACTCATGATAATGCAATTACAACTTGACATAAGGGAGTCCTGGGGAAAAGGCCAGGAAAACGATCAAGAGGAGTATGAAGCTCTTACGATGTTCCCTCTAGTGCAATTTCGCTATCACTAGGGAACATCTCAACTTACTTTGCCCCATTTTTCTTGCACTTGTTATACGAGATAACCCAATTCTTTATACACAACTCTTATTCACCGGATTTGATTCTCAGGATCCCTTTTTTGGATACGAGCATTTTGATATAGATTTTCAAATATGTTAAATACTTCCCCTAGGTCCTTGGAAAAATTCTCTTTCTACTTCACTATATGACCTTATAGTGTCGATGATGACTTTTGTGATATATCCGCCCAAAATACTATCAACCAAAAAGTCAATAGATTTGGATATGGGGTTGCTAGTTCTTTTTAGCTGCTGAATCAACTGAGGACTCCACTCTCTTGATTCTCTTTCTTGGAATTTTTTTCACTGGGTTGCTATCTTCAATAACCACTCATACAATAAAATAGGAAATTCGTAAAAGAAAATTTCATGAATATCCGTATAGATTTATTGCTCCAACCACTTTATTGGATTAAACCATGATCCTTCACTTTCTTCTTGTGCAAACTCAAATTACTTGGAATCCACCCACTCTTGAATTTCTTGCTTCGTCGAATGCCAAAACATAGCCCTTACAAAATGATTCACGGTCTTGACGATAGAACCATTTGTTGGCGTTTTTCCCTTCGACCTAGGTTCAAACTCTTGTTTGTTTGTCAACAAAGAACAAGTTATTGACCCGACATAGTAGGGCATAGTTGGTAGCACCTGCGATGCAGATGCAGTCTCACCAGAGATATATATTATGGGTAACTTCTAGAACCAGGTTTCTGCAGTTGTGTGGGGATTTCCTCTTTCTTGGAACCTTACTAGCTTGCTTGACTGAAGCCGGTGGTTATATTACTTACTCTCATTGTGTGCATTCAATATATTACTCTACTTATATGTTGACATAGATTACAATAGTTAATATAGATCCTTATTAGTGATTCCAACTAACAATAGTGTAACATATGAATATAAGGACACATTCATAAGAAAATACATACATTCATCAAATATACACATAGACATCATTTAACGTGGAAACCCATTCAGGGAAAACCACAAAGGTTCTCTTCATTTGGCATGAGAAATATATGGAACCTTTCATCTGCGCAGTCAGCTTGTAGAATCTGTTCTAGATATTCTCTGCAATATATACACACTTCTCTCTCATCTCATGCTCTCTAGTTTTAGGTCTCTGAAGTTTCCTCTTATTCACCCTAGTTTCGATTCGCACACACCCTGGATCGACTCACTCTTCTCTACAACTCTACATGTCTTTGACTCTACTTCTCTTCTAAGACAAAAACCAACAAAGACCCAACGAGATAAAAACCTACATACAGCTTGGGTTATCCCTTTTATAGGCTCTTACACTTCATATTCAACCAACTTATTTATGTTAGCCAACATGATGTCATTCCTATTCTCGTTCATTCAGTTACAATTGTCAGTAGGAACTATCGACCCAAAATACAAAGACGCTTTATCCCCTAAAGCATGCATTATATTAAGTAAATACTTACCCACGATATCTCAAGATGTCCTTTTTGACCACTACATATCTTCTTCTATCGTGGTTCCTTTCCTCATAACTGATTTCATCTCAAATTCCCTTCTATCATGAGCTCTTCCCTCGTGTATGCTTCTGTTGAAACTTCCCTTTTACAACTACTTCTTCTATCGTATCTCTTACTCCCACAACTACTTTCATCATAGAATCTCCTCTATCACAACTTCCTCTACAACTGCTTGTTCGGTCATAGCTCTTTCTCCCACAGATGCTTTGGTCAAAGCTTCCTCTGTCACGTGACCAAACTCTTCATATTTCTAAGTAGAATTCTCGCTGAATTATACCTATCTTTTCCTAGGGCCAACACCTACTTATGTTATATACCTGGGGAAGAATAATATCGGGTACCTAGAGTAGTTTCCAATGGGAATAATGATGTAATGAGTACTCAAATGGAAATAATATATGTTATTTGTACCCAATGGAAATAATTAACGTAATGTTGCCACACATAATGGAATATGGTCCACTAGGAGTGTTGTGAAGAAAACTTCCTATGGCTTGGGGTGTGTCACAACAGACAGAGTAATTACATAAATCAATCCCTTCCCAATATGCAAGAGAAATAAAACATCTAACACTAAAAGATCTCGAAACATACCTTATTTTGGATGGTTGATGTAGATCCCCATTGATATTTTCCAATCCCACTTGTGTTAACAATTTTCTCTCTCAACTGTTAGAATAATCAACCCATAGTTTACCCACTTAGACATTAATTCATTTATTTTTGTCTTATTTGCCTAGTTCATGTGTCCCACCTTGTGCAAGTTTCTAATTGCCTATCCATAGAGGTCAAACTTGCCATATCTGACTCATGTAGCGCTTGGTAAAGCCTTAGGAATCAAATCTGCTTTATTCCTGGCCTCCTAGGTGCCTATCTGCTTTTTCTGCTTTATTGCCTACTTTTTCAGTGTTTTAAGGCACATGGGAAAGCTAGACTAGGTGAGGCGAACTTGTTTTTTTTCCTACACATCCTCCTCTATTTTCTCCATGCAAAAGCATGTATGACCTGCCATTCCACCACTCTTTAGCTTTCCTATGCCTTTTTTCCAATTCGTGAGCTCCATGACAGATTTGGGATCCAGCTTTTACACCTATGGGGGATTTGCTT